>VXAK01008642.1:871153-907555 GCA_013399435.1 Arenaria interpres
GGCCCCGGTCTGGGGGTGCCCCGGTCTGGGGGTGCGCCCGCCACCCGCCCGCCGGAGTTTTGTCTCCGGAGTGGGACCCCAGCGGTGTCCCCGGGGGGACGGGCACCCCCTTCTCCCCTCGCAGCACCCCCTCTCCCCTTGCAGGACCCCCCCCCGGAGCCGAAGGGGTCTCTCTCCAGCGGTGGGAACGAAGCTGGGAGAAGGGGGGGTGATCGCACCAAGTGTTCGGTGGCGGCTGGCTGGCTGGCTGGCTTTTTTTTTTTTCATTGTCTTGGTTCCTCTCTTTTTTTTTTTTTTTTTTTTTTGTTACGTTTTAAACGGTTTTGGGCTTTTGGTTCGGAAATCGGGATAATGGGGCTGTAATGGATTTTGGCGTCGGAGCTGAAAACGCCACGAGGTTATGAGACAGAAAAATTGGTTTTTCTTAATCTTCTTTTGGACGGGAAACAAACCAGTAAACGGCATTTGTCAGTTGTTAGAAATGAAGCAGGAGTGAAATGACCCGGTGTCAAGTGTGGAAAGCATAGGGGAAGCCTAAGCAGCCTATGTTAGAGTGTGTCCTCTGCCTTCATTCTGGTTGTGAACAAATCTTGGTTAATTTCCTCCTCTTTGTGGAAAACCTCTGAAATACCAAAGAATATTCAATGTCTGGCTTATGTTGGGTTGCTTGGTGTTTGTTTGGGTTTTTTTCCTCCTCCTTTATTCCTGAAAGCTTAGGGAAAATACGTTGAAGTATTGTATTTATTTATTATTTTTTTAAATTCTTGTCTAAGTTTTGATACACCAACTTGTGACCCGTATCCGAGAGCTTTCTCCTCACTTGCAGGAGCTTCCTCCTTCAGACAAAGCATAAAACATGCAGGCGTACGTGCCAAAGCCAACCTACAGGGACATCCCAGTAAAATTGCAGTTTGTAGTTCACATCTAAGCTACAGAATGCCTTATGTTGAATATTTCATTGTGTAGTTTTCCAGGGAAACCAATTCATTATCTGACCCGTGAATGGAAAAGGCTGAACCGTATAAATGTCTCATAAACGTGAACAAATTAATACTTGCTTTGTCAAGTTGCAACCAAGAGTAAATTTCCAAAAGAAAATGAGCAGTCCTTGAAGTTAAACAGTGGGAATTTCAAAATCATTTGAACATCGCTATTAATAGAGTAGTAATTCGCTTGAGCAAGAAAGTGGCTTTTTATATATTTGCATCTAATTGTTACAAACGCAAATGTGTGAACAGCCGTATTTCAAGTGGAAAGTTGTTGGAAGACTAAGTGTTTACAAATACTGGTGGAGGTGGCTACAGCCGTGTGCGCGGGGGTAGTACTACAGGGGCAGTCCTTCAGCATCGCGCGAGTTGCGGTTTTGAGTGTCACCTATGGCAGGTTAGCAGCGAGTAAAACCTCTACAAACCGCCGAGGTTCAAAAAGGGACAGAGGACACAAAGATTGGTAGGAACCAGGAGTTTTGCTCCCTGCTGTTTGCTGCTGCGAGCGTGGACGCTGGCAGCCTTTAAGGTAAAATTATAGTATCAGGCTGGGCATCTCTGGCTGTTGCTGTAGACAGGGAAACTCTACAGATAAATGCTGTAAAAACTTGAGGAATACCGCGTGGAAAGTCATACGAAGAAGTGCTTGGGGGAGGAAGGTTTCACACATAAACTTGCTGCTGGTATTATTAGCCCGGTATTTAAAACAGCTGACGGACTTCATGATTTTCATTGGTAATTATCGTGCTTACCTTCTGACTGATACATATTCAGGAATGCCCTTTGTATTGCTGTAGTACTTACCCGGTACAGTTAAAACACTGATGTATATTAATAATAACCTCAGAAATGTTCCCAATAAAGTATAGTGTTGTGTGTCATGTGTGCTTTTTGGCGGTTGTGGAGGTTAGGGCAGAAGTTGACACTGGTTTTGTTGTCTCCAAAAAGAAGAGTCCCAAGACCCTCCTGCAGTATCCCCCTAGGAAGTGAGTGCAGGATGGCGCAGCTTAGAATTCCATGTTCTGTTGAAATACTCAACCATTGCTTACAGCTGGTTTCAGCAGCATTTCTTCAGTTTGCTGACCATGGGGGTTGTAGTCTGTATGGAGCCTTTGTCAGGTCACACCTGGTTGACACCTGTAAACGCATACATATCCACATACGATGACAACTTTAGGCTAAGTTAGGAAATGCTGATGAGGATGCTCCAGTTGGACCTGTGCTGAGGTTTCCCGATGGCGGCCTTCTCCATGTTGTCAGAGAGGTTCAAGAGCTACCCCAAGTACCATGTTTTTATCTTATTTCCAAGCCCTCTGGAGGGAAAAGCCCTTCACTTTCTCCTTCTCCAAGGGGATCTTGCTGCTCCTTCTCTTTCCGTTGCTTGCCCTGAAGCAAAGGGGAAGACTGGTTTCTCTCAGCCTTGTCCCCCAAGCGGTGCTGCCGTGCTCCTGTCTGCTTTGAACTGGCTCCAGGCGCCGCTTGGTGTGTGTTGCCATCACACCAGCTTGGCACCAGCAGCCAAACCACAGGCTGCTCGCACCCCCAGAACTTGACTTGAAAAGGAGTTTAGTGAGCTCCCATGATGCAGGCTCTGACTCAGGCTGAGATGGCTCTGTTTACGTTGGTTTTAGAACACTTACTGCACGCTTTGCACCTTCTAATCTGTATTCCTTGTTATGATTTAAGAGGATTATGAGTAATATAAAGTCTCCACAGCTCAGCAGAAGGTAGTCCCTTCCTATTAGTGAACAGATCAGTTAGAGAAGCAGTCGCACAGTTATTAGCTGGCTAAGAGATAAGCATCTGATTCAGGGATAGACTCTTGGCTTACCAGATTTCTCATGAACCACCTAGGCAGGGGTTCCTGGTTTTTTGCTAACATTGTACCATGCCTTTAACATGTCAGTGCACTTTAAATGTGTCGGGTGCTGTTATTAAGTGTATTTAGGGAATACGCAAGGTGTTATATCTCACTGCTTTGAAGTCAATGGCAAAACTCCCAAACATGAAAGAAGCGTCTGCTCGTGTTAGTAATCCTGACAGACAGACGTGCACCCAGAGTCTCGGGTGAAGATCTGCCTAGAAGAAAGTTTCTAACACCAGGGGAAACGCTCCGGACTCCTTGAGTTTGGGGAAGTTACGCCACTTGGTTCCATAAGACGTACTAACTTAAGCAGAGTTTTCCTTTATGTTGGAGGGAGCTCCCACTCACTGGCTGGGTGACCCACTCCCCCTTTCTGGGATTGCTAAAAAATATGGGCAAAGAGTTTGACAGCTTCCAGGTCTTCTGTTTCCCCTCGAGTCGTCTGGAGGTAGCAAGCCTCAGTTCCTACTTTCCCACATCCTTGCTACCCAGACACTATCACCCTGTCGTGGGTCCCGTACTCTGGTGACAGAGGGAGAAAGGTGACCTGCTCTTGGCGTGCTTCTTAGTGCCGGTGCTAAGGACTGGTCTTCTCAGGCTCGCAGCGTGGTTTGTGACGGAAGAGAGCGAGCCTACAGCAGAATATATTGTGTTTTGGGGAAGATATCCAGCTTTCTCTGCTGGCTTGATAGAGTGGCATAGGATTACTGATGTTGCCCAGTGTCTGGAGCAGAGATAGTTCTCTCATGTACTGGAGAAGACTTGAGCGTTGTGATTGGACATGGATGAACTTGGCCCTTGCTCGCTGTTTGGGTTTGTTTATCCCCGAGATTAATCCTTCGTAGACTTGGCTCGCTGCTAGGTTGAGCTTGTTGACACGGGCGATGGGTGTAACACAGTGAAAGAAGAAAAGGGCACAGAATAAAGCCAGCTGGACTTTGCCAGGCCATATTGCTGCTCATCCGGTCATGCATCTCACACGTATGCTTCCCTGGTTCTTTAGCTGAAAGGAGTCAGAACAATTTTATTTTTTTTAATCTTTTGCTTCTTTTAGGCTGCATAATTTGATTTTGTAATGAAAACAGTGACAAGTGTATGTGCTAGAGCCATTTGGAGGAGTGTCAGCTATGTAGAGGACAGGTCTGGCTCCGGGATGGGGTGTGACAAGGCTCTTTGAGTATGAAGGGGGTGATGAAACTCAATATTGGAGGGCATTTGAACTTCTGGCAGTTGCAGTACAAAAGGCATAAATGCAAAGATGGGGAAACCTGCATCTGTGGTATGAAAAATAAAATCTGGGGCTCCTCCACTCCCAAGGAAATATCTTTACCAGTTAATTGAAAGGGGGCACTCTGTTGCTCCAGCACTTTTTGAGGTGGTGGTTCTATTTGAGTTGTAGTTCCTCAAGGCCAGTGGGGTTTCTCAAGGTTAGCTGCTATATGGTGAGCTCCCACATGCAATATCAAGTCCTTTACGCTAATGAATTTGTTAGGAGCAAATTGGAATGGCCTTTGTAGCCTGCTCGGTTTCGAGTGCTATTTCTGATGAGGCGAAACACAGGGAATTGCGCCTTTTCCTCCATCTGGCAAGCGTATTGGTGCGAATGTTAGAGGGGGCTGTGCCTGAACTGTGTATCTCCATTTCCGTTTTACTTAAAATATACATGGAAATGTGCATATTTTACACTGTGATTGTTTTGTTAATGTGTGACTGAGGAACGCGTGCGTACCCAAGCTATTAGGAAACTGAGATTTATGGAGAAAAATGGGCTCCCTCTGGCGGTTAGTTGCGGGACCGACCCGGGCAGCCTGTGCCCCCGCTCACCTGAGCCAGCTCTGACATCTGGAAAGCCTTGCGCTTCCATGTTCTTGAAACTTTTGTGGTGTTGACATTATTTTTCAGAGAATCTGCCTTTCTGTCGCCGTGATATGGGTGACTAAGCTCTCACCGCGTAATTATCCTTACCCGCTGTGTCTGACAAAACTGTTTCAACAGCTCCTTTTGTTGGTGAAGCAAAAGCCTGATATTTTCTCTTAAAAAAAAAAAATAAAAATTGTGTGCGTGTCTAGCTGGAGACACCCACCACCACCACTGTGTGAGACCATGGAGCTCACCTCGTCTCTCCTTTTTTTGTTCTCGCCTTGCTCTGTTTAAGAACACACATCAGTCAGTCTCTGGATGCGCCGGGTGGGTTTGATAGGAGATACCTGGCTTTTGGCAGGGATTGTGAAACAGTTGGTTTAATGTCCTATTGCTTTCAGGACAATTGTCTCGTCTCACGTCGAGGGGGCCGGATAGATACACTCCTCTGGGTAATTTCAATAATTAAGTATGCTTTGACTTAACCAAAGGCAGGGAGGGAGCTGCTAACGTCTTTATCAAAAATGTGTATTTAGAGCAAGAGGTTTTATTTCCCTCGCAGGTCACAGCCATGATAACTGAAAGCAGAGGCCGTGGAGCATCAGCCCATCAGCAGCAGCTGAGCATGGGCCCTGCACCCCACCACCACTGCCCGTCAGACTGGGGAAGGGGTGGGGGGACATGATCATCTATTTTTATTGCAGCATCAAATTGCAGGAGGCGCAGTGTGGGAAGCCAAGGTGGGACGAAAGGCTGGCCCCAGCCTCGCAGAGCGGTTGGTCCGGGCAGGAACCCCGACCCCACTGCCTGCGGTGGTCCCAGCACCGGGTGGCTGGAGCCAGGACGTTCCTTGTTTTGCAGGATCATGGAAGTGAGGAGCAGGGCGGGTGGAGGGGCGATTGGCAGGTGTCACTGGGGCAGGAACAACTTTTGTGTGGGCTTTCAGCCTTCAGCTGGAAATACTGGCTGGGAATTTCAGGGCAAAACCAGGGAAACAAGACATCCCAATTCTGTGGAAATCTGCAGGCTTCCTTGGGGAAAACAGCTTTATTTTCTGTTTTGCTGCCTTGGCCCCTGCTGATAGCAGCATATTTCCATATATTGGGTTTCTTTCCTCGTCCCATGAGGTGCTTTTGTGTACATCTAGCAGGCAGGCAGCCCTACGGAGGGGACAACATCAAGACAGCATGATGCTGTGGAGTACAGCTGGCCCTGCCAGCTCTGCCTCATTTCTGTAACGGGGCATTCTTTACCTCCAAATGGCATTCCTTGCTTCCCATCAAACAAGCAGCTTCCAAGATGCCCTGCAGAAATGCAGAGGTCCTGCCTTATCCCCTGAGTGTCCTGCGCTGCAGCAGGCGTATCTCAAGCATGTAGACTCACCTTTTCAACTTCTCCCATGGAAGAGCATCTCCTTAGTCAAGCTGGACATACTACTTCTGGTTGCGTGACAGTAAAGCTGGGGAGGAGCGCTTGATGCTGACTTTCATCTGCCCCTTCTGGACTTTCTGCATAGATTGAGTTTTTTTGAAAATCCCAAGCAAGTCCCTCCTTGTTTCCACCTGTACAAGTTAGGTCAGTGGTGGGACATCTTTTCTAGTGCTTCTCCAAGAACTTGCTACCAAGCTCAGCTGTGAGAAGGAAGGAGAGGTTCAGCGGGCAACTTGGTGGGACAGAGACACCACCTACTTGGGTGGCAAGTCCGTACAGAGACTGTCTCTAAATCTCCCTAGAAAAAGTCACATTCTTGCTTTCCTGTCTGTGCAAGGAGGATTGTGAGTGTCTTCCTGACAGCTGTGGGGATGGCTGCCCCACTGTGACGGGGAGAGACCCAGGGAAGGGAGACCCCAAAGCTTGCAGGAACCCTTGCAGCAGTCACTTGAAGGTTATTCCATCGTGTTTTGTGCAAAGTTGCTGTAGTTGCCATTGCATTAGGACATTTCCCCTCAAAGTTACCGAAAATAAATACAATTCAAAACTCAGTGAAAGCACAAAATTTCCTTTTTTTCCCCTCTTACCCATGAAAGACAGACTGCCCTCCCTTGTGATGTGTGTATACCCTGACACTCCGTTCCTCAGAATACGTTATATCCCTGACAGGTGAAACCTGTCTTTAAGTAACACTTGATTCCCAGGGAATCGGGTTACTTCTGTTGCCAGATCATTCTGCAAAAAATAATGAAGCTTTAGACTGCAGGCACTTAAAATGCTTGTCTGTACGTGACAGAGCTGTGAGCTGGGCCAGTCACTTCTGCCCAGTAACGTGTTCCCCTTTGACTTGGAATTCTTCAGATATGGAAAACTTGCTCTTTTTTTTTTCTTTCTTACAATTTGAATAAGCAGACCGTGCTGTGACAGTTAGTTTAGCTCTGAGTTTTAGAAAATGCATTAATCACAATTGTGTTGACTGTACAGAGATTATAAAACTAATTTAATTTTTTGTGCCTTTTCGCATACAGCGCAGCATGAATCAAAAGTAGAGAATTACCCAGCTGTTATGAACTCCGATGCTAGCAACATGAGTAAAACAATTTTTTAAATTGCCGTGCGTTCTTCTGAAGTATTAAAAAAAGAAAAAAACAACAACAAAAAAGTTTTACTGTGGTTTTGGGGAGCAACACGATAGTACTTACGCAGACAGTCAGCCTTTTATATGACTAAAATGCAAATACTCTATGACAAATAGTTTTGGCTTGCAAAAAATTGGTATTTTATAGGATTGTAAAACTATACTGTATAATTCAGTTGGAGTGTTTCCACTGGTTTTACACAAGTCTCTTGCCTTTTAGCTGGAGCAGACAGGCATATTTCTAAAATATGAGTGTGTTAGAAATTCTTCTAGTTGTAAATTTTGTTCATAAATAAAAATATAATAAAAGCACTGTCAGAAATTAATTGTACTCTCTTAAAAATACAGATAAAAGGAGGCTATTTCAGTCTCTTCTTCTCTCAGTCCATGTTGTTGCAGTCAAGTTTGCAGTGATTTGATTGTGTAATTGATCCTGAAGCGAGGGCCAAGCGCAGCGTAGGGTGAATTCTCTCTGAGTGGCAAAGCAGGGCTGCTGTATTAGCGCTTCTTGTATCCTCCTTCCGTCTCTCCAGATAAGTTGAGTGGTGGAGATCGGGAGTTGTAATTACCACGGGGGCTTGGCAGGAGGGAGGTCTGGGTCCTAGTCCCCATCTGGGTGCAGATTTTCACCATGAAGCTGGAAGAGCCACTTCACTTTGCTCTTTTTAGCAGTTTCCTCTACCATAAACACTAAATTGGAATGCAAGAGCTTGAATAGCTCATGGGAAGTTGGGTTTATTAAACTCTGGTCCCTAGATGTAAGAGTGCCTTAAAAGAGCGCAGTGGTCTTCCTCCCCCGATGCAGTTGCTGGCTGTGCACAGCTGCATGAGTTTAAAACAGTTGTATAACCAGTTTAGATTTTACAAACATCTGTTTGGCTTTGTGACAGAATACCAACGAAGCCCGGCAAAAAAAAAACCCAACCTCTCTCACTCCCCTTTCATTTGTGGGAGGTCTCACAGAGGCTTCCATGTTGAGGAGGCTGGTATTTTTATTAGAGATGCTCTCTAAGGCCAAACCCTAGCTAGAGACTCATCTGCTGTGAATTTGAGGAAGGGCTGCACAATAGTGGGAACCCGTGGGTAGAAGTCCCACTGACTCAGCCGCAGGCTCCCCAGGGCCTGTGCCCCATCCTGTCTGATGGTGGTAGGATGTAGCAATATCCCAGCTGCTTGTGCTTTGGGATGGGGGGACGTTGGTGTGGAGGAGAGATTGGGAAGTGCCTGGGGAGGTCAGAGAAGTGCTCCGCTTTTTGCCTTTCATCTGCCACTAGCGTGTTCCCAAACTGAATTTGAGCCCAGATATGCAAAAAGTGAGATGATGTTACACAAATATCTGTGTGAGTGTCTGTAACGTACCAGGTAGCGGGGTCCCCACACAGAGCTGAAGAGCAGGGAAGCCTCCTGACCCCCTTGTTCCTCAGCGCTGCCGTGGAGGTCCTGTCCTCGTGGCAGTGATCAGGTACTATGTTGTGTCTGCCCAGGTGAGTTTGTGCATTTGTTCTTTCTAGCCTTTGCATTAAGTTGATTTAAAACAGTATCTGCTGGACTCGCCGTGTCTTGGGAAGTTGTATTTGATTTTATTTGATCAGCTAATAGTAAACAATAGCTTAATTATCTCTTCTGCACAGAGGTAATTAAGAGGCAGAAAAAGTTTGGATGTGGAAAGTGTGGCTTAAATTATTCTGAATGCTGGAGTTTATGTGGGGTAATAATACATGATACCACTTATTAGGCATGTTAACGCAAGGTGGTCAGAATGGTGATGTGGAAGGCTGGAATTAGTTGTGGGAGAGCAAAGCAGAGTGCTGTAAATTGCTCTTTAGGTTTACCTGGAAAGTATTTTACTCGACTAGTTGCAGAGTATGAGAAGTGACCCAAATCATGCTAGAAAAGGACTTGTTTAGGTAACTGATGTCCAGCCTGAAGCATGTGGCACGCTGGTGGCCTACTCTTTGCTTCTCTCTCCATGAGGTTTCCCAGCCACTCCTTGCCGTGTTGACTATTACTCTCTACAACTACTTGAAAGGAGGTGGTATTAAGGTAGGTCGGTCTCTTTTCCCAGGTAACAAGCAATAGGACAAGAAGAAACAGCATCCAGTTGTGCCAGGGTAGATTTAGATTGGATATTAGGAGAAATTTCTGCACCGGAAGGGTTGTCAAGCCCTGGAACAGGCTGCCCGGTGGTTGAGTGGTTGAGTCACCATCCCTGGAGGTACTAAAAAGACATGTAGATGTGGCACTTGGGGACGTGGTTTAGTGGTGGACTTGGCAGTGTTAGGATAATGGTTGGACTCAATAATCTCAAAGCTCTTTTCCAACCTAAATGATTGATTCCGTGAGATTGACCTTCCTTGTGGCAGGTCTGTTCTGTGCCCAGAATACCAGCTGGTGCAGGCGCACAGTGGATCTATGCTGGGCTTGTGTTGGATGGGGGCATTGTCTGGCCATGTGCCCTGTGTTCACAAACACACACTTGCCATGCAACTGGATATAGTATGATGCAGTGCCTATGCTTTGATGTAGCATGCACCTTTGCTCTTGCAATGCATAAGGAGTCATTGGTGTGGCTTTAAATGTGTCCACAAATGGAGGAATGACTCATCCTGGTCCAAAGCCGGAGCTCCGTTGCTTTACTCTCAGTGTTGGCGTAAAGGTGACATTGGCATCCAGAACAACTTGGTGTTTGAAAGCGATGGAGCATACAGCTATGTCTTTTTGAAAAGCTGACTGCTGCTGTTGTATAAGAGAGGTTAGAGTATATTGCCAAGAAACTGGAAGCAACTCATGGGTTTTATTTATATATATATATGTGTGTGTGTGTGTGTGCACGCGTGTTAGTGCCCGTATGTGGGGTGGTAGCTCACGAAGGGGGATTTTGAGGGCCTGCTTCTTCCTGGCACTGCTGGTTCAGCCCCAGCTGTGGAGGGGCTGCTCCCATGTGCTGCTGGCCCTGCAGGAGGAGATTTCCCTGCCTGAGCTCAGATGAGCAGCAGCCTCCCAAGAGGAAGGTGGAGGACAGTTTGCTCTGCCATATCCTTGGGTACTGTGCTGTTCAGTTGTGGGATCTCTTAAAGCCCCAGATGTCTCCATGCCGTGCAGGTGCCTTTCGTTGCCAAGTGGACTGATTTTGCTGCTCTGTAGGACAGTACGTTCAGGGGAAACCTAAAACAAATGTTGATAGCACTTTTGCAGAACTAATTAAAATGAAATTTTCATTTGTAAATCTTCACAGGTGCCAGCAAATCTAAATAAGCAAAGCTTAAGCTGTGACTTTGCTCTTGTTAAAATAAACAGAGAGGAAATGCCTTCTGACACAGAGCACATTTCAATTGTAAACCAGGAAAGAAAGCCACTCTGTTTAAATGCAGTATCATTTTTCCCACTATCTGGGATTAGCTGTGGAGGGGCCAGAGTTTTGTCTTAATAAGTAACACTGCTGCTACTGTTTGTGTTGCACTGAAGCAATCTCCTGTCACAGTCATAAGTTAAATATTTTTCACTGTTACCAATACACTCTGTGACAGGGTTTAGGACTTAAATTCCTAAATATATCTGCTGATGTGTGTGTATCCAGCAACATGGTCTTGTGTTATCCTGCTATCACTGGTGTATTTTGAGCATGTTACGTCACTTGGGGTGATCTGGCT
The DNA here is from genome assembly GCA_013399435.1 of Arenaria interpres. Classification (NCBI taxonomy): domain Eukaryota; kingdom Metazoa; phylum Chordata; class Aves; order Charadriiformes; family Scolopacidae; genus Arenaria; species Arenaria interpres. Next base: position 882,083 of record VXAK01008642.1, read on the forward strand.
ATCCTTTTTGTCAGCTAGAGAAAGAGACACCTGAAATGCCCCTTCCCATTATTCTTTGTGGGGGCAGTGGTTGCTCTTGGAGCCCGGTGTGCCCATGGGTACTGAGATCCCTGCGACAGCAAACTTCCAGAAGCGGTGGGGAAAAGCAATGTTCCTGTGTTGTTCTGTAAACAGAGGGATGCAGAATTTGTGTAGCTGAAATACACAGAAATACAAAAATTGATTAAAGTTAATTAACTAATTTCATGCTGTATTTAAAAAAAAAAAAAAGTGGAATGCCTTATACCCTTTTGTTCAGTGATTGTGAGACTCCATCTGGAGCATGATGTCCAATTTTGGGCTACCCCATAAAGGAAAGGTATGGCTATGCTGGAGCGACCAAGATACAGGCCACCAAGATGGTTAGGGTGCCAGGGTATGTGATGTACCAGGGGAACCCATGAAATCTGGGTTTGTTCAGCATTAAGAAGTCTAGAAGAATCATAGAATGGTTAGAGTTGGAAGGGACTTTCAAGATCATCGAGTTCCAACCCCCCTGCCCTGGGCAGGGACCGCTCCCACTAGACCAGGTTTCTCAAAGCCCCATCCAGCCTGGCCTTGAACACCTCTAGGGATGGGGCATCCACAGCTTCTCTGGGCAACCTGGGCCAGTGTCTCACCACCCTCACAGGAAAGAATTTCTTTCTAGTATCTAGTCTAATTCTTTCCTCTTTCAATTTAAAACCATTACCCTCATCCTATTGCTACATTCCTTGATAAAGAGTCCCTCGCCAGGTTTCCTGTAGGCTCCCTTCAGGTACTGGAAAGCCGTTACAAGGTCTCCCCAGAGTCTTCTCTTCTCCAGGCTGAACAACCCCAGCTCTCTCAGCCTGCCTGAGAGAAAGGAGGCAAGGTGAGATCCTACTGCTGTCTGCAGCTACTTAATGGGTGGGAATAGAGAAGGTGAAAGCAGAGTTGGGTGCAGAGATGGGAGTTGGCAGACAAAAGTTGGAACTGGAGATATTCTAATTTCATACATGGAAAGATTTTTTTTCAACATGAGCAATTGAACACTGGAACAGGAGCCCAGAGAGCTGATGAAATTTCCATCCCCATCCTTGAAGCAGGCCCTGGGGCACCTGCTCTAGTTGGCCATGTTTTGAGTGAGAGGTAGGACTAGGTGGCTCCAGAAAGCTTTTCAGCTTAAATTATTCTATGATTCTGTGCAGATGCTGCAATTGTGCCATGTGCAGACAAATCAGGTGTATGTGTAGGTAAAGCTCTTTCGTTAATGAACATCTTTGAAGGAGGAGGGGTGAAAGGAAATCCTTCCAGTCCTGCCATGTCATGTTTGTGTTTAACTTATTTATCAGTTTGTGAAATATGACATCTAGTGAAGTAAAAAAGGAGAAGCAGTGTTCTCCTACATGAGTAAAAACCTGTGCTGGTACTTCAGAGATCTCACTTCGATTTTCTGCTCTGGCACATGTGTCTGGCATGACCTTGGGCGAGTTGCTTAATCTGTCTGTATCTCCAATCCCCATCTGTGCGTTACTGTCTTTAAATTATAATATCTTGTTTGTGTAATTTGTCTTTAAATTATAAAGTCTTGGAGTACTAAGTCTCACTATTTCTCTATATTTCACTATACAGTACTTATCACAATGGGACCATAAATCTTCATCAGTCCCGTGATACATGAGTAATAAACAGTAACAGCATAATTTAGGGCCACATTCTGCCTCTGTTCTCATGATGTATAAAGACAGGGGGGTTTTGTTGATTAAAATGCTGTGCTGTTCAACCTAACGAAGATACATGGGCCTTACTGAACAGATTTTTACGAGCCTGTTGTTGGCTCTTTTGGTTTGTTGGGTTTTTATTTTGTTTCATCATTACTCATTGATTGCAGGTATCTAAACAATTTGCTTGGCAGATCAGGGAATAATAAATTCCTTTAATCTGTGTCTCTTTCAGTTTAATTGTTGTTAACTCATTACTTATTGTTTAGCTTAATGGATGATGAACTCTGTTCACAGTGCAGTGGAAAAGAGTTGGACTGCAGAGACAGAACTGGATTCTCCGGTTCTTTTGAAGGTACAAACCAAAATTGCAGAGTCACTGAACGTTTAATTCTAGGTTAGACTGGAGGTTACCAGTAGGCGTACCGCTACTACCTTTCCAGGCTTGAATATAGGTTAACATTATTTCAGTTGGTTCCACGCCTGGCATTGTACTACATCTGTTGCTTTATTTTTAGACAGTTAAGAAACTGGTGACTACTATGTAGACAGCTATTTTTGTCTTGATTATAAGACACTGTCTAATAAAATCAGATGTAGTGCAACCCTAATTATTACAGGCAGACTTTGCATCTGTGACTGTGGTGGTACTTAACTGTGTTGAACTACTTCCTGTGAAGTTTAATGCTGTGTTCAGACCTTCTGCAGCCGGGGAGATCGATACCTCATCCTCTCAGGGGTGCTGTCTCTAGTGCCACGCTGCTGAGCACGTGGGTTGTGTTTGGAGACCACCCCTTTCTCTCCTTTCTTCATCCTGTAATTTTTGTTCCCTTTTTGTGACAGAAGGCTCAGTGAGCCATACATGGCAGGTGTTGGTCGTCCCGCCGTGATGTGCCAGCGGTGGTCTCTGGGGCAGTGGTGGTGCTGAGGGGGGCTGTCACCAACCCAAGAGAGTACGCACAGGTCAGAGTCACCCCCATCTCTTTGCTTTCAGCCAGCAACTCGGTTCAGCCCCAGAAGCCCACATCCACTGTGTCGCACATAACACAATCTAAAATACAATGGTGTATTTTTAAATTGTGTATGTTAAGGTTTCTTCCTAAGTGAGGAAATCTGAAGACACCAGAAGTTAGAGGAGACTAATGTGCCAGGGAGGGGAGCGGGACATGTGGAGTCACTCTAAAAATGAACAGCAGATTGTTCATCATTTGCTGCCTGCTCTTATACCCAGGCAGGCTGGCTTCAGGCGTGCCTCCCTCAGTTCTGCACCGATTCACTCAGCAATCTGAAAGAGTAAAAACACTACCAAGACTTCTTCCCCTTATCACCAGGGCTGAGGCTCTGGGGCAGACCACACAGCCTGCAAACACAGTTGCCCTTGGTAGAAATGGAACTTTCCTATCAGGATACCATCAACTTCTTCAGCTATGATGAAGTGAAGACGATAGGGATTTCAGTGAGAAACCATGCTGAATGGCTGCTGGGGGCTTGGCAACATGTCACGGAAAGGTTGAGTGTGGCTCTATGTCAAAGATCCGTGTTGAAATGTTTATTATGGGCTTGCTACTGTTTTCTGCTCAGTCATCAGGAGAAGACAGTTCATAGCACTCGTATTGCCTGACCATTCTCAGCACAAATTTTATGCAATATACTTTCTTACAAAATAAAGGAGGAGAGAGATGCTGGATGCCCCAGAACACTAATCTGCTGCTCTGGACATATTTTTTCACTCCTGGGGAAGGAGTTGTTCTTTGCACGGTGTCCCCCACAAAAGCCCTCTTAATACGAATGACATTACCCACATTTGTAGAAGAGAAAATGACACTTGCCAAATTTGCAAATCACAGTTGTGTTTCTGTCAGCTTTGGCAGTTACATGGCTTCTGGTAACGCTAATGAAGGCAATCTGCTTTTAATTTAAAATCCTCCCTGCAGAAAAAAAAAGAGCTGGCAGTTGAGGGATTCGGCAGTGTCCTTGTGTGAAACTTCTCTTTCCTTATTTTCTATGGTTTGCTTTAGGAATATATTTTAATTAACAGTTTCTCCTTGGCTAAAGTAGCCAAATATGCAGGAATGTACTTATGCAACAACTACCTGTACCAGTTCTGCAGTAAATCACTTGTCTTCATTTGATGAGCAATTCTAATTAACCAAATAAAAATACTGCTTACCTTGCACTTAACTCAGCATGTTTGCTGCCTCTCCCATGATTGAGGGACTGAGGACGGCGGGTTTTGTTTAGATGACTTTTTTTGGAGATACAGCAAGGCCAAGGTGGTCAAGCGGCGCAAGGAGGGGACAGTGGCCAGAGGAGGACTCTGCCTGTGGAGCAGCTCCTCTGGGCTGGGACAGGCAGATGGGGGGGGCCCCGAAGGCTGCAGGCTCTCCCCAAAGGCTTGTCTTTGGTCTGTGCCTCCCACGGGCACAGGGGAGGGAGACAGAGAAGAGGGGGAAGACAGTATTGCTCGGGTCATGTTTGAATGCAGTTACTTTGAAGGCATTTTGCCTTAGTTCAGAAGGTACTGGACCAAATCATGGATCCAGTCAACACAATTTTGTGCTTTGCACAATGGTAAGTTGTCTCTGCTTGGAGAAGACGTAGAGAAGGTGTGTCTGTGTGTAAAACATGCATGCCTGCGGCAATGCTGATGCGGTCCTGCAGCAGAATCATCTAGAAACGATCAAAGTGTCCACCCATGTGTTGTGGTCGCTTGCTGCAGCCCTCGGTCCTACCCTAGATCCTTTGCAGCAGTTCAGAGGAGCTGCAGGCAGGGGCTACACCGTGGCATTCTGCCTTTTTCTGCTGTGCAGAGCTCAGAACATCTTTGGAGCTGTAGAAATTTGGGGGTTGGGCAGGAGATGCCGAAGACTTCTTAGCAAGTATAAAGCGCTCAGACCGTGCTTGGTCAACAACTGTGGTGATGCAAGTACGGTATTTTCACAGGTCCCATTTGACAAAGCACCGTCGGCTGCAGCTGTCTGCCAGCATCTGGAGCAATAGAAATTGTTTCATATTTTGTTGTTTTGTGGTGTGTGGTGGTGGTGTGTTGGTGGTGTTTTTTTTTTAACAAAAGCACATAAAGATAGAGAATTGTCTCCAGCTTTAGGAGAACTGAATTAAAATCTACTGTAGAGTTGTCTTGAGCTACTCCATAACTAGGGCAAGCGTTTGCAGCACCAAACGATGCAAGTGTTTTGGATTGTGGTGGCTTCTTCAGCACTGCATTTCACGCATGCAGGGAAGAGGGGTTTGGTTTGTTTCACAACTACTTCACCATGGTTTGAAACATATTTGTTCCTTTTCTCATCACAGATGAAAAATGTCCAAAGCTGTTAGGCCTGTGGCTTATTACCTCTTCACACTAACACGTGTTTTGGAAGGGATGGGGAGCTAATGAAGGTGCTGATGGAACCTGGGGCAGAGTAGCACTCGCCTTTGCTGTAATATAAGGAATTATTATAAGCCAGTAGCTGGAGCAATATTTTTCTGCCCAAAGTCTGAATGTCCAGCGAGAGTCCTGACCGTGCTGGTGGAACAGCAGCTGGTACAAAGGGCTGTAGCTACAGCCATCTCCCAACAGCTGAAAAGCTGAGCAGAGCTTTTCAGGGCTGCCCGAGCAGTGCGGTTCGCTCGACAGCGCTGGCTCCATGCTCCCATCTGCTTTAAGGCTGTACCGGAGGGACAAAATTCTGGTTTCATTGCCTCCTCTGGGAGGATTTATCTTGGAATTTTGAAACCTAACCTCCTGCTCCATCCCTAAATTTAAATCCATAGCTTCTGACTGAAGACAGAACCATATGTCAGCAAAGCGCTGGGGCACAGCCGTCCTCTGTTGTATTTATAATCTGCATCAGGAGTTTGCTGTAGAAACAGGAGCTGGAAGAGGACCCGGCACGGCAGGAGGGGTGGTACAGGCTGCGCATGTGGGCGACCGCTCGGCTGCCCCGCCAAGGGGCAAGCATTAGCCACTTCTGAGCCTGGCGAACATGAGCCAGGAGTGGTGGAGAGATGGTCGGTGTCTATTCCAGAGTCACCTGAAGCAACGCAAAAGCACTCCCCTCTTCCGTGGAAGTGCCACGATTGTGTTTTCCGAAGCAGCCGTGTTCTGAAGCCCTGCTACACGAAGGGAGTCGCTCCAGCAGAAAGCTCGCCAGCCCGGCAGAGCCTTCTCCAGACTCTTTTCCCTGGTGACCTTGGGAGGGGGGCAAATAATCTAACAGATGGAGAACATGTATTCTTGTGATTAGTGGGTGATGGGCTCCTCCTAAGCAGAGAAGGTCTGTTCTTTTAATTAATTAGCTGTTTAATATGTTTGTGCAGTGGCATGCCTAACTAACGTGCAGTTACTATGAATATGCATACAAATGGTAGTAATGGGTGCAGATGGCTGTAATTACCCACGTTGATTTCTGCAGTAATCACACATGCAACACATCAAGTTGGCATAAAAACTGACATGTATGGGGTGATTTGTTCTCCCCGCCCCCCCTCCCCGCCGTGTATGAATGCGTGGCCATCCTCTGTACACCTGCATTCCCTGGACTGTGCCCACCAGCCTGAGACAGGGCTTTAGATTTTAAGGTGTGCACAAAGAACTCAAGCAAGGTGAAGACAGCTTAACTTGGGTTTTCTCTGCAGTGTCCTACACCCAGGGCTCTGGACTACATATTTTGCCTGATGGTGGTGCAGAAGCAGAGCTCTATGGCTTCTGAGGGTTTCATATACCCGTATGAGGTGTCTGGTTGGCCTTTGCTGGGCAGTTTTTTCTCGCTCTCACAGCCAGGCCTAGGAGTGGTGTGTCAGGGGCTTTGGTGCCCTGCAGTTGCCTTGTATGAACGTGAGAAACGTCTGACTAGGTCACCCCATGGTCTGTCTAGCCCTATGAGCTGTGTCTGATAGTGCTAGCAGAAGATGGTATTTAGGAATGGCGTGTGGTTGTGACTCCTTTCTGAAGTCTCTCTCTTTGTACTCCCAGACACCCACAGTTTCTGAAGAGGGGATGTCAGGGGATACATCCCTGCCCAGTCCTTCATGGGCCTTTTGTCCATGGATCTGTCTAATCTCTTTTCAAACCTGCTGGATATGGTTTGCCTCCATGAGCTCCCATGGCAGCAAGCTCCCTAAGTTCACCTCCCACTATGTAGAGAAGCACTTTCTTTTGTCTGTTTTAAACTGGAAAAGCGCTTGAGCTTGTGTGGCTTCTCTTCGCTCGGATCACCTGGCCAAATGAATCCATAAAAGGGCTTTTTTTAATAAGCCCAAGTGCTAAGGAGGAGTTGTATTCAAAAGACAGTTCAAGGTTTGGGGAAGTGGTTGCACCTTCTTTTCCCAGGGGGAAGGGGACAGTATCAGATAGTTGTAGTGGTGCAGCTTTTTGAGCTGCTTGGAGTGACTTGAGGACCTGGGAGATCCTGGTTGGCAGCAGGAGTGGGTGCTGCCAAAATGTCTTTTTGCCTCCATGCTGACTAGCGCTTGCCTGAATTGGGCGATGGGCTCCCTTCAAGCCTAGTGACTGAGGACCTGCTCAGCCATGAGCCTGAGCTCCAGTTTGGGAAATGGCAAAGACAATTTAGGGGAGGCACGCGTCAGAAAGCATTTCTGGGATTGCTAAACACTGCTCCAGGTATAAGCACCGAACACCATCTGCTCTGGGATAGCTCAGCACGGGGGAGAAAAAGCTCCAGAAACAGCCGTCGCTCTGTGCGTTGGAGATCCAGAGGGAAGCCAACAACAAGGGAAAACTGCCGGCTGCTGCCCCTCACCCCCAGGCGGCTCCGCTCCAGCGGTGGTGGCGGGGGGGTGTGTGTGTACCTGCCCCCAAACCGCTGTGGGCAAAAGGCTCTGTCAGGGTGGAAGACCTGTGGATAATTCATGTGTCTGCACTTCTTTGTGGAGCCGCATTAATCCTTGCATCAGGAGACTGCTGCTTTTGTCTCCCTAGGGTTAAATCTTGAAGGTTCCTGATGGCAGTTAAAAAGCTGGGGGTACAAAGGGAAGTTTAAAGAAGGCTTGTAAGAGAAATTCGTGTCAGGGAGTGAATAATCTGAAGACTGTGCAGTGTAATGGAGAGCCGATCTCAGCCTGATGACTTTAATGTAGTCAGTAGTGCAGAAAAGAACTGTAAGTACTTACAAATCCTATGGCCATCCTTTCTTTCTACAGCAAAAACATCTCTTTTGTGATCAGATTTTTTTTTTCAGGCTTTTTTGTCTTTCTTATAGCAGATACGGCCCCTGTTAAATATTTACTTTTCAACTAACATTTTTGCTATCTGGTTAATTTGTTTTGGGACACTGTTTCTTGTTTTTGTGAAGCTTGTTTTGCTAGACTGCTGGGTAAAGCCTTCCTTTTTTGACAGCCTTTTTACTCATTCTTTAAAGCTCCTCTTTGATGTGAGCTCAGAAACACAGATCTTATTCTTTTTATCGCTTTCCCCTGTCAGTTTAAAACCAGTTATGAGCACCACAAACTATTAAAAACAATCTAAGCTTACCTCTCAAGTGACAGATATTCAGGGCCTATCTCTTATTTTCAGGACTCTGTATAGAGCTGATTTCAGTTTTGAGGAAACAAGAAAGGATGCTGCTTGGTAAAAAAAAAAAAATCATGATTGCAGCAGCTCAAAAAAAGTGTTTTGTAAAATTCATCTGAGAAAAGGCAGAGCAGTTGGATGTCCTGGTGAGTTTAATATACCAAGAAACTAACTATCCATGCAGTCGTGTCTATTCTGAATTTCTGGTTTCTTCAGTAAAGTAGTTGATCCTTCGTTGCTAACTGAGTTACTTGCATTCGTTCCTTCTCCAGCAAGAAGGAATAACGGTCTGGCAGGTTAGGTCCTAGGGGTGTGGAGTTGAAAAGGACGGCTGGGTCGTGGAAACCAGTCCTCAAATATCTCGTGAGGATAATGTGTGAAGGTCTGCTGAACCACCTCTGGTGTGTCCCTAGCCACCACCAGCCATGAAATGCTGCAAAGGCCAATATGGAAGGAGATGGCCGGTGAGATCAAAAGCGTCGCTGCTATCCCAGTACATGTCACAAAAGAACCTGATAAAAGAGCTCCCCAAGCTTTTTACCTTCCTTCCTGAGACAGCAACTTTGTGGTTCTCCTGATGGCCCTTGTCTGCCACTCCATGGGGCTCAAGTGTGTGTTGGTATGACCTAAGTGAGGTTTTATCACTTGTGCAGTAATGGTGCTGCTACTGTTTTTTGCAAATAACCCCTGGAGGCAGATCTCTTCTTGGAGTGCAGGGCACTGACAACCCCTCATCACGCACAGCAGACGGTGTCCCTGGCCACCCTGGGGCTGTCCCGGCGTCGCCACCTGCTTCTTCCACTCTGACCTGGGGCTTCTGGTTGTAACCCACCCAGGAAACCTGCAGGCAAAAGTTATCCCATTCAGGTCAGGACAGGCCATCTGCGGTGGAACCTCGGTGCTACGGGAGCCAGGTGAGAGGAGGAGAATTAAAGGATTCTGCGAATCTTAGTAAAATTGTCAGCTGTCTCTGGACTTTTCTCCCTCATAAGTAGCCATGCCTGCCCAGTCCTGAAGCCGTCTAACTAGCAATGAGAACTGGTAGGAATATCTTGGAGTAGAGCACAAGAGGGCCAACCTAAAGGAAACCAGCTATTAACACTGCTAGTAGAAAACTTGGACGTCTCCTTAACAATTTTTCTCACTTCTGCGGCTGGCTCTGACAAGGGGCTGGTAGGAGACCAAAAAACTTCTGCTAACTAGATGAAATAACTTAAAAATGCTTTACCTTCACCTGTTTCAACACAGTCATACTTTAAATTTGAAAAGAGGATTTTTCCTAATATTCAACTATTTTTAAGTAAACATGATTATTTTTTTAACTGATGGTGTTCAGCTATCTGGCATTGCGTAGAGGTCTCTGATGTGCTGGGAAAGCTGTGTTTCTTTATGAGTTCACTGCTCAGAGGTGCTGCTGTAGCTGTGAACAGAAGCAGCTGGGCTGAACTTGGCTGGTTCGGGGCTCTGGCAGGCCAAAGTAGTGTCTTTTAACTCTGTCAGGTTGAGTTTCCTGGTATCCAGAAATTCAATAAGTGGGGTTTGTATCTTTACCCTCAGAAGATCTGCCAAGCTCTTTTGCTTCTGCCTTTTTGGTCTGAATTAACCATTTTCGTATGGGCAATTTCCTCATCTTCCCTTTCCACAGCTGCCTGACAGTCCTTCACAGACGTCTACAAAAGCTGGAGTGGTTTTTTGCAGTAACGTGAAGGTTTGAGTTACCAAATCCCACGGGACCCTTCATCCTTTCTACTGAAAGAGGGGATACTTCGTAAGGCCACATCTTCATCCCCGAGTCTGTGTCATCCCCTGATGGCATGTAACATGGTCTGGTGGTTGTCCACGCCGCCTTCTTCCCACATGGTTCCCACGGCCAGATTTTTGCCGAGCGCTTGGCACCGAGCACCTCCCAGGGGGAATGGGACTCTCCCAGCATCTCCCAGCAGCATCGCTGGATGAGGCTACAGAAATGGGAGCCACAGAACCGGGCGACTCTGACGGAAGCACAGTTGCCGAAGCATTCCCCAGTGGCCCACGTTCCTCTCTCAGCTGTCGTTCTCAGCTGCTCGTGGACACAGACAGCTGCTGTTGTCTCAGCGTGGGTTTGGCTTTGTTTTGTTTTAATCTGTCCACTTCATTTATGTGCCTGAATTAGAGCTGAGCTCTTTGAAGATCTAACCGCTTGTTTAGATCCTTATGGGAGTACTTCTGAAAGTCTGGCCCTTAGCCTCTAAAAATCTTTGATTATAAACTCACACCAGATTGGAGGATGAGGTGTCTCTGCATGGTTTTCTTCTCCCTCCTCCCTTGCGTTTAGCTGAGCATCAGGATATCTGGCATTTGCTACATCAGAGGGCTTATCTATAATTCATAAGGGAAAGCTCTCTACCTCGTCCAATCTGGGAATTAACAGTACCTTTTAAAAAGTGCTTCTGAGAGGCAACCTGATCCCAGGTCCTATCATCTGGTTGAGGCTCTCAAGGCTGTCTGTCACCACTGTTGCTTCTCCTTTCGCTTTGTTTACATGAACACCAGCCTCTTGCAAAGAAACCAGAAGTCTAGACAAATTGGAGCTGCATCCTACATGTCCAGATCACAGCTTACAGGGCTTCCCACACCAGCCATCTGTCTGGGTTCCTCTTCTGTCAGGGGTAGTTCTGCAGCATTCGGTAAGCCCCCCACAAGGGATGCCTGCAGCACGCAAGGACAGTCTGTAAAGACCTTTCATCAGGATTGACAAGGTGAAAATCTGGCTTGTCATACACAGAGGTTGGGGTTCTGAGTTTTATTGAATTCAGTCACGAGGAAAGGATATGCACTAGTGGTTCTGGAGCCAGAAATCTCTCTGCAAGAGAGACACGCAGCCAGGGGTTTACAGCTTCCCCGACAGCTCTGAGCAGAGCACAACCTCAGTCCTCGTGCTTCTGTTCCATGCACACCTCTGTCAGCAGCCACGGCTCAGGCCAAGCGGGAGCTTCAGCGCTCAGAACAAACGGGGAAGAGCAGCTGGGCTGAAGGCTCCAGGCTCCTCACTTGGCCAAGCAGCAGCTGCCGGCACCCGAAGGATTTTAAGAGTAGGATTTTCAAATCTACCTGTGTGGACCGAACTGTTCCTGTTGAAGCTCTTCTTGACTTCCCCTGGAAACCGTTGGGCTGGGAACCAGTGTTTGTGCAGTCATAGAATCATGGAACAGTTTGGTCTGGAAGGGACCTTAAAGATCATCGAGTTCCAAGGCCTCTGCCATGGGCAGGGACACCTCCACTAGACCAGGTTGCCCAAAGTCCAACAGATACCTGTGTCCATTCACTTGGACCTAACTTGCAGTCCACGGACTGATCTTGCCTCATTTCCGTCCTTTGCAAAGCTGCCTGTTCCTTAAAACCAAGGCTGGGGCTGTGTGTGGCAGTTAAAAGCAGGTAAGTCTCTTGCGTGACCTGTCTGTACCAAACCCAGTGGGGGCTGCTCCCCTGCCTGCTCTGGTTCGGGCTGTGTCATGTGGTGGACGTTTGTCACTCTCAGAGGGCTGAGAAACACGGACCTAGAGGCTTCCAGCAACAGAGACCTGGTTGTTATTAGGACCAAGCTTGTACCAGAGCAGGCTGTCTGTGGTTTGGGTACATGCGTGTGTCCGGAGCGCGTTTCCTCTGCCCTGTTCATCAGTGACAGAGCAAAAAAAAAGGGGGGAAAAAAAAAAAAAAAGAAAAAAAAAGCTGTCCCAGTTCAGTACACGTCTGCCAGTAAGGGCCTGTGTGATCAAGCCTGTGTGGTTTGCAGCACTCAGCAGCTGCACAGCTGCTTTTCTCCTGGATGGGATGGAGCCATCACCAGGAGTTTCTCTTGTGCCTGGGAGAGCCACACCAGGGCTGCTGGTCATTTCCATCCTGTGCTGCTTGGCTCTGTGGCACACACCTGCCCTGCCATAGAGGCAGCAGGCTGAAAATTTGGGCTGAAGTTGGGCCTGGTGCGACCTTGGTGGTGCATGTGTGTAGCCAGACATCAGTGATGGGAGCAGAAGAGCCAAAGAGGAGGAGTAACCCATCAGAGCAAACATCTGCGTGGCTCAGCAGTCCCTAACAGACACCAAATGCAGGTGCTTGAGGAAGAATGAAGGAACAAGGTGAGAATATTGTGATCGTTTGCCCTACGATGCTCTCCCAGACCTGAGAGATATGTGGCTTCAGGTGTCTAAGGGTTTAAAAGCCATTTTGGACCTTCTCTTTAGGACCGTGAAATGAACAGCACAGAGTGTATTAAGGGAGTTTCAAGCACCTTTTCTATTCCGTGTCAGGACAGAGAAACACAGCACATGATTTCCTGCACAAATCCTTTCCTCCTGTCACAGAGTAGGCAGATAAGGAGCTCTGCCCATCTGAAATATCAGATCCCATTTTGTCAAACTGGGCGCAGGAAATAGCAGCATAGTTCGCGTCCTCTTCTTCAATTTCAAGTCTCCTTGAATTTCCTTCCTTCCAAGAGATAAATTTGTTGCAGGAAGGCTCAGCTATTACTGTGCGGTGGGTGCCCAGGGCCGGGGCAGTGCAATTACAGCTGGTAGAAGCAATCCTCAGGCTCGGCAGAGTCTGTGTTCATGGTTTTTTAAGGGACCTCATCGTGTGCCTTCCTGTTTAAATGGAAAGTGTTAAATGATCTTCTGTAGCCTAAAGGGAGAAATAACGATAGTCTGTCCCGGGCACCTTTGCCACATGCTGACTCTGCGCCTTTATTGCAATTCACATTTCTTTCATTGAGGAAATAGTCTGTCTGGTACCCTGTCATTTTGCCCCATTGCCTGCAATTACGATTTCTTCATTCACTTTCTGCTATTGAGACACCAGTTTCTTGGAATTATTCCTTGCCTAATGACTTCCATTGCTAATTTAGTTCTAAGTGATCCCTGGACAGCCACAACCGTAAATGTGCGTAGGTGGCTGGGCGATTTGTTCGGGCTCTGCCTCTAGGAGAGGCTGAGTTTCAGTACTTTTACAGAGTATTTTAGATAGTTATCATCTGTTTTATGTCTGCATTATAAAGCAATCTTGAAGTATTGCTTTTTTTTTTTCACTTTTAAGTTGAAACTTGTTGATTTCTATTAGCAGTTGCAGTTTTCTGGCCTGCCTAAAACTTTCCCATAGGAACACACTGGCCTCTGAGAGCAGAGCTGGTTGTGCCCTGCGCGGTGTGAACCACCCACGGGAGCACGCTCACCTTTTGGCCACGTAGATGTGTCCCACATGGCCCTGAGTGAGAAATGTCCCTCTCACTTGCTCTCCTGATGGCACAGCCACTGTGGCAGCCTGGTGGCTTGGACCTCAGGATGTCCCTGGAAAGTCTGGTAAAGACTTGTCCCTCGCTGGTACTATTTTCACTTTCTGGCCCTCTGCAGCCACCACATGCAGAGCTTTCAAAATTTGTCATTGTTATGCAGTTGAATTGACTAAGTCTTTCCTTGCTGGAGGTTCTTGCATGGATCTGGGCTGCCTGTCTTTTATCGTTTAGCAAAACATGGAGAAACTCTTCTGGGAGGTAATTTCAATATTAAGTATTTAGGAAATGCGCACCATCCAGAGCTAACAATTTTATCTGGAGACATTTATGCAATGTCTTGCAGACTTATTATGACCTCTGTTCCCACAGATCATAAAAATGTCTGCTGTCTTCTGCCTTAATAAAGTATTTATTTCCTCTTATTCTTCCAAGTCCTAGAACAGAGAAGGGGGTACTTCTGGTGACCAGCAATAAGGATGAACTGGTCATAGCTGGTAAAATAAGATCCTGCCTCCCTTACCTAGGCATGCAATGGGATGTAATTGCACCTCTGGAAGGAAGGAACTCATGTTGTTACACTTTCAAAGCTACCATCACGAGTTAAACGATACTTTTCACTCTATCATTGCCATTGATTTTTAGCTTTGTTGGAAGCTCAGCACGTTGGGGCATATGAATGTTTTATATATGCATATATATATATCTCCACATCAACTTTTCCATCTGCGAAGCATATCCTAAGAGACTTCAGAACGGCCGCTCACATAAAGTAACAGCAAAGCATTTGCTATCCTGTTTTGTGGTTGGGGAAATCAAGTTGCTGTGAAGTGGAATGATTTGCTCAAGGTTGTTTTGAGAGCTCAGGATTCAGAATTATATTTCCAAATTTCCTTGATTTTTATTAATATGGTTTCTCTCTTTGCTATATTCTCAAGCTTTATGAGTTTATACAGATAAAAACAAGTGACACAGGATGGTCACAAATAAGTGATTGATTCAGCTAGGCTAGGAATAAAAATGAGACTATATCTGTTAAATAGACATGATGAAAATGTGGTTCCTGTCTCCTCTTGCATCAGTGTAGCTTGAGGCTTGCTTTTAATCTTGCATTGTCTCAGGACAGCAGTGTGGATCTTGCTGGCCAGGTTGCCTCACATTGGAAAGTTTTGCTGAGTGAATCCAGCTGTTCCCAAGCTGGAGATCCAGAAGCGGCCAATGGGGCCATCCAGGCCACAATGTTCAGGGGTGCTGCACCACACACAACTCTTCGTCTTGGGCTTCATCAGCTCTCTGGGGCAGGTGGCTGTAACGCTTTTGTGTGTCAAACGCCTCTTCTAGCTGTGGCGTGGCTAAACAGCAAGCTCACCTCTCAACTGTGGTGGGGTGTTTGTGGCTCTGGTGAAGCACCTTCGAGAGACACGTTGTGCTGGTGGCCTTTAGCAGGTCTCCAGCATCACAAAGTGGTGGAGAGGCTCAGTCTGCAAACTGTCACCTAAGCAAGTAGGCAAATTCCTTCTAAACATGCCATGTGGAAAAATTTCTTCACCAAAAGGGTTCTCAAGTGTTGGAAGAGGCTGCCCAGGGAAGTGGTGGAATCACCATCCTTGGAGGTATTTAAAAAGACAGGTAGACGAAGTGCTGGGGGACGTGGTTTAGTGGTGGCTTTGGCAGTGTTAGGTTGATGGTTGGACTTGATGATCTGAAAGGTCCCTTCCAACCTGGACGATGCTATGGTTCGTTACGGTGTCTCTGGTCGCTTTGTGGTGTTAGTGGGAGGACGGGAGAGGAGTCAGGCCGGTGGGTCGAAAGGGAAGGCTGTGGGGCTGCAGGGGAAGGGTTGTGTGTCCCATTGGTGCTGTTTTGTGCATGGCACACCTTGGAGCTGCAGTCAGAAGCTTGGCTGCTGGCCTCCTGGTCACCTCCTGCCTGAACTAAAGACAAATGGTGTCTCTCTGCTCCTCCTGGAAAGGTGGTTTTGTACAGGGTTTGCTGCTCTCCAGCTGCCATGGAGAGAAGTGTTGGGAACGGTGGTAAAAACTGCACATGCAGAGGGTAGAGAAAGGAGGAGGACAAAGGTCCTTGTCAGCCTCACATAATCCTCATTTCAGTTACCCTCAATTTACAGACAAAGAGATAATATACCACATTTTCCTAGAGCGTGAGAAAAGCAGATAGAAAAGCAGATCTTATATCAACACAAATGCTCAATTTGTCATGTATCTTAATGGGATATCCCCTTCAGTGTAGCCTGGTCATTGAGTGGGTTCCAGCTGTTGAACCAGCATTTTATGAAGTATCCGTTTAAAAAAAAACAAAAAGCCCAAACACAAACCTGCATGTTTCCATACGTTCATATATCCGTTATAATGTGTTTTTAAATGGACCTCCAGGGCAGCACCTTGGTGGGAAAACATCTGCTTTTACACATGGACCTCTCTCATGGTGAAAGCCATATAAAATATGTGGGGCAGAAGGTCCTTTTGATAATGAGGGAAGCTCTAAAGCCCAGAAGAGAGAAGCTGCTGGGGCTTCAGGGGAATGACTTGTGTGTGTGAATTGAAGTGTCAGTATGAGAGCTCATCCATTTTTAAGGCCAGGAATATTGTCCCTGTTTCAAACTGTGGATTGTGTCCCCTTTGAGAGTTGCACAAAGATTCAAAGTATAGTGGGCTGTGAATTATTATTAATAGCCTCATAAGGTGGTTTGTTTAAAAAAAACCAACAAACCAAACAAATAACCCTTACCAATTATTATGAAAAGAAAACAAGATAAAAATCAAAATCAATACAGTTAAGTGGTTGCATACACATTCTCTTTCTTACTTAAGTGCTGATTGTGAAATTTTACCCATTGGTTCAGCCTTCAGTGGGTTTTATGAAGACAGATGAGCCATGAAGCAAATCAAGCTTTCAGAAAGTTTGATAAACTCTGCCTTTTTTTAATCACCCTGCATAGCTCCGGGTGTAAAATTTACGCAGAATAGAGTTTGTAGGTTCAGGGACTAAGTAATCATTTTTCCTGAGTTGCAGAGCAAGCTCAAGAGAGCTGTTAGACGTCCTAAAATAAATAAATATTGAGCCCAAGGGAGAGATGAGTATGTAATTACCTGAGGTCTGGCTTCTGTGCCCTCTCAGAAAGTTAATTTAAACTTTGGATGGCTGAAAGCTCTCTGCAAGAGGCGGCACCCAAACATCTCTGCTGCCGGTGAATTGGTTTGGTGGGGCATTTTTATCTGTCTGCTTTCTGACCAAAATAGACACCTGCACAAGGAAATAGTGTGGTTTGGAGGGGAGGCATATGTGGGGCTTAACTAATAGTTGTGACCATGAACAACAGGAAAAAGGAGAATAAAAGGGCTGGTTCTGTGCAGTCCTCTACCCAGCGCTCGTTTTGGTTTGCACAGCAATTTTTTGTCAGTTGCTTTTCATCTGGTTTTGTTTGGTGCTGATTTACATCATTATGTTTGGGTAACTTGATATAATCAGACATCAAACATGTTCATTTCAACAAAGGCGAGTCAGTGGCATGACACAGGTATTGATATATTAAAAATACTTGTTAGAGATGAGTTGTGTGGTCAGGCCTTGGGAGACTCGCTTGACCCAGTTACTCTTCAAAGCCTCTCATATCATCATGAGGTAATTCACTCTCACCTTGGAAATCCTGTTTGCCGAGGTGGGGTCACCCCATCTCAAATTTTACAGCGTGTAGGGAGGTTGTGAAGCCCACGTACGTTCATTTTCAGTCTCTTTAAAAACAGATGTATTTGGCAACGTACAAACTGATTCCTCATAATTCTTATCAAAGTCTTCTGGCTGCCTAAGTCAGCCCAGAGTTGAAGGTCTGAGTAGAGAATCGTAGTGTTGGATTTTCTTTTTCTTGCTGTTTTAAATCCCTCCACCTTCCCTGTACCTGAGGACGATCCTGGCACACACAGGAGCTGGGTCATGTTCTTTGGTCCTTCCTCCCCTTCTCTTCAGCCTTCCAGTCTTTTTGTATTTTGTCTGCTTGAGGCAAATAGCAGCTGTAGCTTTAGCCCAGCGTGGAGGAGGTGGCAGTTTCTGTATATTGGACATATAAATACTTCTGATCGCTTTCCTAAACATTACAGCAAGGTATGAGTAACTGGTGTCGTGATTCATTACTGCTGTAGCTTATGAGGTTGTGCCCAGGTATCCCAATCACATAACGGAGCAGAGCTCGGCTGTAAGAGGAACCGCTGCAGCTCAGGAGAAGCGTCCTTGGGGCAGGGAGCCATGTCTGTCCTGCATGCCTTTGGCACGTGTGCAGTGGGATTCAGGTTTATACCAGAGCTCCCAGATCTCAGGCCAGTAATAATAATAAACCAAATCCCTCTTGGTAGCAGTCCATACGCACCCAGCCCTACGGGGGGCTGCGTACGGCACAAAGAGCTGAGCGCGGGGCAGACAAAGCGAGCTGGGGTGGCTGTGAGGAAAAAGAGGATTTTCCCCTGGGCCACCAGGTATCACCTGGTGATATTTAAGTGCATGCCAAGAAGGTGGCGATGGGTATCGAGCACTGGATCATCTTTCAAATGTATGATATACAGCAATGCAGGTGGAGCTGCACCAGGCTGATGCTTTTCCATTCCTCCTGCTTAATCCCACTTATCTCTTGGACAGCAGAGCCCAGCAATCCTACACCACCTTTACAATTACCGCGTTCAGAAACATTGTGCGACATTTGCCCATTACTTTTTCTTTAAACTGCCCGAGCTTGGAGATTTTCCGGAGGTGTTCTTGTAACTTTGGATGCGAATTTTGTTCTGTACCAACAAAAGAGAAAATGTCAGCCAACCTGCATTTCTCTTTTAGCTACTGAAAGAAGTGGCAACAGTCCAGCACCTCAGCAATGAGACTCGGAGGAGGACGTTATTTTTACCTTTCTGCATTTGCAGGATTACTTTGCTTTTCAGAGGAGGTAGCAAAGTCATTGTAAGTGAGGAGCTCGGATCCAAACTGCTGCTTGTGACTGTGTCCTGTGCTGTCTTTGGACAATTTTGGGGTTATTACTCATGGAGTTTGTCTCTTTTAGTGTCTTTAATTGCTAATGGAACTACATTAGCACTATGGTGGTTTTTATCTTAGGCTTGAACACATCCTAAATCATAGAAAAATACAGGGGTGTTACCAAGTTTTTTCTTGGTGTCTCAAGAGGACTACCCAACAAAAACTGTGTGAGATTGTTTATTTTGCGTTTTTATAATGCAGGAAATAGTCTGAAGTTGCTCTGAATTGAAAACAAAACCATGAGATGCTTGTGCTGTGAAAATACTTCCGTTGCACCTATTTGATGCAGCTGTTCGCTGTTGCGCTTGAAGGATAACGTGTAAAACTTGGAGCAATGGCTCCGCAAATGCCAAGTGGTCCCATACTTCATCCCCTTAGTTTCAACTACCTAACCTGGAGTGGGATTCTGGCGCTTAGCTTCCAAAGACACCTAAGAAAATCCTGGTCTTAGGTCATTAGTTATTGAATTAGCTGTTTTACTCTGTCCGCATAGCTTCAGGACTGAAGAAGATGGCTCTCCTGCATCGATGCTCCTGGCCCTGGTTGCTGTGTGGCTGTTAGAATCTGGCCTGAATATACAGATTTTTAAGGCATTAACTCCTGCAGCCCCTAATCCCCTTGAACCTTTTTGCATACCTTCCTTGTTTTCATAAGCAGGGAATTTGAAAGAGTTCTTAAATCAAGTGTTAGATTTTGCTAGTGCCTCTTTCACCCGAAAAGCAGCACCTCAATTAAGTTCAGGTTGGCGGCACTGACTTCCATAAAGCCTTCCCTTTAAAATGCGCTTCTTCCACAGGGCACTGAACTTTAAAGCACTGTACACAGACATAGACACAAAATATGAGAGGCTATAAGTCTAGATGTAATCACTGTATGTAGCTGTGTAGAAATAAGGGCAGCTCAAAATGTGTTCCTGCACTGTATGTACCATTTATGACTGTTCAGTATTGTTACTGCTTCAGTTAAAATGAAATCTCTCCTGGGAATGGACAGTATCTTCTTCTGTGTTTCTACTGTAGAAAGCACACCATCGTGGTCTATAGATAATAACTGTGTATATAGTGTTTGCCTTTAACCTTTCCATTCCTCTTGCAAATAAGTAATAGTATTGCTGTCTTTGCAGTATTCTTTACATTACGCATAGGGAGAAATAGCATTATTTAAAGAGAAAGGTAAATTGCAGCATAAGAGTGTAATATATGTAATGTGGATGACCACTGCAGTCGTTTCTGTTTTGGTTTATAACGAAGGCAGACTAGATTTAAAACTGGTGATTGATGGTTAATAGAAAACTATTGCAGACATCCTGTGGTTAAAATATACAATTTGCATAGATCTCTTTGGACACTTTCCAGATTTTCATTTCAGGAGGCACTGTTACTTCTCTATCATTTATTTTTCCTGGCGTCCTTCATTAGACCGTAACAAGGTGCTTTGCAGCAAATATCACTCCTCGGGTTCATGACCAGTAGGAAAGTGCCCAGCAAATACCCAACTTCAGCTCCAGCAGCTGGCGGGAACCACACCAGGGTGCCGATGGGGATACACGAGGATGCATTAGATGGACATCCCCTTTTGTCTTCTTCGTGTCCCCCCACCTTTGAAACCAGGCACCCAGCCGAAGGGAGTGCTCTAAGGCAGTGATGTACTGTGAGCCTATTTCTGGTTACTATTGCCCTGCATGCTGTGGACTTACACAGTGAATTTCCTTGCTGATTAAGCAGAAGCCACAAGTTTGTGTTCCCTAAATTTTCAGGAGTTGGATTTCTTCAGTACTTTCAGAAGGTGTTATCATCATCTTCATTGCCAGCTAGAAGGAAGTTACTCGCCTGAAGATGGGAGGCCCTGAATGTGCACAGGAAATTCCCCCGCCATTCAGTCAGCTTTATGGGCTATTGCTTATGTGGTAAATACAAATTCTATAAGGTCTTCCTGTCAAATATCCGGGCTGAATCTGACAGCAAATGGCTGAATGATGAGCTTGCATTTCCAAGGTTCTCCAGAGGGCTTGGCAGTTGAAGAGGGACTAGTATGTGATACATCTGCCCTTTCCACCTACACAAGTTGAGCTTTGGAAATTTTTAGTGTTTAAGCAAATGATGATACACCCTGCATAGGGAATACTTGAAATACTGAGCAAGTATTAGCTCATTTCCTTTTGCAATAATACTGGAGGTGGGTGGCCAAAATACGCTTCTGCATGTGGAATTTCCGCCTTATCAGAGAAGGTGAAACTGCAGGACAGTCCTGGCAGTCCCAGTGGGACGTTGGAAATCTGATCTGGAGCTGATGGGACTTAAGGCAGTTCCTGTGAAGTATCATACAGTACACGGAGAGGTATTCCCAAGGCCAACTTCAGGCATTTTACACAAGCCAGCTTGTGTTTGAATGTTCTTGCTCTTCACATTCTGATCTGTCTCCATCACTTATATAAGGAGATTAGCCCCCTGAAAGAGCCTTAAAATTCACCAGGGTAAATATTTATGCAAGTGATGGTATTGTATCTTCATCCTGTACTTCATCTGCAGTGCTTTCACTTTGACTTAGTTTCTTACCCGTGAGAATGAGGAGTAACATGGAAACTTTTTTTCATTAGGTTCCCGCATAGGTTGTGTGTAATGTGGCTTGCACAGTAATTTAAATGCAAGTATAAATTCGGTCTCCCAGGCATATTGGCTTTTGAAGTCCTGAAATTGCTGCATCTCTGCCCACATAGAGCAATCTAACCCCCTTGGTTTGGAGAAGGTTCGTTGAGGTATTTATCCAGATGCTTCACATAGCAGCATATAAACAGATTTTTGTTATTTACCTCCAGTCTGACCTCCGACGACCCTGATTCCATCTCCCAGAAAGAAATGTATTCACGGTGGTAAAGAAGCCCAGCTTCGGCATCCAGTCCCGAATTGCCTGAAACTGCAGAGGGGGGACTCCTTTTGCTGAGTACTTGGTAGTGCCTTGAGCCACTAAACAAACTTGGAGTTAAATGGACTGACTGTCTTGCTGTAAAACATCTGCCCACATCAACTCACTCTTTACAGCCAAGAGCAGTCTCTCCTCGCTGGTTGTATGTTACATCCACGAGCGCTAATGGCAACCACACAAAGCAGCAGAGAGGTGTTAGAGTTCTTGGAACAAACGTTGGGAATTAGTGCTTGCAGCTCATAAATAACATAACTTTATTTTATATGCAACCCTATTCATTGGATCAGATGTCTAAAAATACATGTGAAAAAGGTAACTGGTGGCACACAGCCAGTTGTCTGGGGGAAATTTCCATTAAGTTGAATGACCACATCAAAATCACAGAGGAAAAAAGAAACCAAGACAGCTAGAGAAATGACAAGAGAGTGGATTTTGAAGAAGCAGTTGGAGGACTGATGTGGCTCACAGATAAGAGGGCTGTTCCAGCCAGCAGAGGTAGGCAATGGGGGATGCTTTTATATGAATAATGTTAAAATAATTCGAAGGGACAGCATAGAGAGTAGTGAGAGGTGAGCTGAGAGAATGAGAAACGTGTTTTGCATTGAAAACAACGACCCAAGTTCCACTGAGCAAATGGGAGTTCCGCATGTGTGTCCAGAAGCAGATTTGTCAGCTGGTGGTGGATCAGTGGAGGAGAGAACAATCTGCCCAACACATAATTCTGCTCTGCTACATCCAGTGTTTTTCTGCATTGCTAAAACTGCTTGGTGTGGATGGAGGAGAGTAGGTGGCCTTTCAAAGGGCACCTCTAGTGAGAAGCTCTGTTTAAGGGTGGTTTCACTGCTGGTAATTAGTTGACAGTATGCAGCTGTGATAGTAGCACCTACAAATTAATATTAGAGATCAAGTTCAAAGGCTGGCAGGGAGCATAAAGCAAACAACTGTTTTTTCTCCTCCAATACATGAGTTAGGCAGCAGTGAAGGAAAAAACCTGGGTGACAGGCACAAAACAAGTGAGCTGTGGGTTGTTTCTCCCCCCCTCCCCCCTTTCTTTCCCTTATGTGTGGCTAACTCCCAGTTTCAAGTATCAAAATGCACTTTCTGGTGCACAGGATGGTATTTTCTTGCCACTATAAAACTTGCAGTGAACTGTTGAACTGCAGCAGCATTTCATCCCTGAGCTGCCTGCACCTTGGTGTTGGATGAAGTGACCTGGAAAGAGAATGGGTGTTTTATCTTAAGTTCACAAAACACTGAGATAGCACTTGCACTCATGTAGTTTTTGAGAGTTAAAGATCTGATTTTTTGGGGGGGAAAGGTGCTGTGTAAAGTGGTCCTGATGTATATTAGTTCACCTGAGAGCAAAGTGGACTTCTTAAGGGAAAAGAGTATGTGCAGGAGACCTTGGAGTTAGCCCTGTGGGCAAAGGTCATGCTGTAAAACACCTGAAACCCTTTAACTGATGATTGTGCTAAATGAAGCACTAACTCCTGGTGATGCTGGTGCCCAGCTGCTCCAGGGAAACAAGTCGGCTCCCTGCAGAAGGAAGCAGTATTTCATTTTGCTTTTTTCCCTTCTGAGACTCTCTGCTCCATCCCACGCTTCGATGTGTTGGAGTGACCTACAGGTAAGTATGCAGCATGTGCAGTGGGTTTGGGTGACTTTTCCTCTCCTCTCCCTCTCCCTTCTCCCCTCTCCCTCTCCCCTCTTCCTTGTTCTCTGCTGTTGGATGTAAGGTGTTGGTGAACTCCTGCCTCAGCAGACTTGATGTGGCTGCCTTCTGATGGGTTTGCCCAGCTGCCTTTAGCCACGTTTGTGCTTATGATAATGCTTCATGCCTGCATGATAATGCAACAGGGTGGCAGTTCTTGTGCTTTGCCTGGAATCAGCTTTTAGGCAGAATCTCTTTCTCCTCAGTGGCATCTTTAATCCAAAAAAAACCCCAACCCAGCACTGAAGCAAATAAGGCCTTCCTTTACACAGAAAAGACTCTGGTTTTAAAGCTGTCATTTAACTGGCAGGAACAGAAGGGCACCACCAGCCAGGAGAGGAGAAGATAAAAAAGGTTTGGCTCAGTGAGTTGTACCTAGGAGCTTTTTAGAAAATTGCATTCATTTCCTTCTAACACCCAAAGCATCGCACTTCATGCTGACACATAGCTTGAAACGGAGGTTAATAGTACCACATGTTGTTGGCTTGTATTATTATTAATTGTTTGTATTACACCAGCACTTGGTGGCCTTGTTCAAAGTGAGTAGCGCCGCGTGCGGTTCTGCCGCAGCGAAAGGGGCAGCCCAGGCCATCCCTGCTGAGCGGAGGAGGTGGGTAAGGATGACAAGGGACACAGAAAGGCCAAGATGTGACTTGCACCAAGTCTTAAAGCAAGTCACTGGCAGGGCTGGGAATAGGAATCGGTTCTCGTGAAACTCAACAGAAATAATATGTAGGTGATAGCAGTTTGGGCACTTAATCCCAGCATAGTGCACTGGTCTACTGGTTTATGAGGTGTCCAGTTTGATCCTCTTTAAAGATTCAATATCTTTAATCTCTCCGTCTGTGAGTTTATGAGGAAAGCTGGAAATGGAAAAGGAAAGTGACAGTCCCTTGAATTTGTCCTGATCCCACAGGTTACAGTCTAATCGGTGGTGGAAGCATATTGCGTATCATGGTGCTATGCATGACTGATCAGCTCTGTCCTTCAAATGCTATTAACTTCAGCCCGGTTAATCTATATTCCTGTATGTTGAACACAAAGCAATGCTGGCTGAGGGATTAGGGGAGAATTAAGTATTTGTTCTCTAATCCTGAATGTTTATAAATCAGTATTAATTACTTGAGGTGCTTTTGGAGAGTTTACATGCCAATTTTTGTAATAATTTCATGATCCATCTGGCTAATAAAAATACTTCATTGCAAGAGAAGAAATAAAATCTGTTGCTGTGAAGTGGAAGCATGCAGATCTTTCACTTAATGGGGGCTAATTGCTGTTATTATGGATTCTGATAAGTTAAAAATAATAGAGGGGCTCGCCACATCCCACGTCGCTGTCTGTAAACACGCTGCATAGATTCAGCCAGTGGAGCCCCGCTGTTTCTGGGAGTAAAGTTGTTCCTTGGGTGCTTGTAAGGGTGTTCGGGTCTTTTGGGGATAGCATTTGAGGGTGGGGTGAGTTTTTTGGGGGGGTTGAGTGATAAGGCACAGGATGCCAATGGGAAATGAGGGTCCTGCAGGGTTTGTGGGGCTGCAGGCGCTGTGCTGAGGGATGGGGTGTGTGGGGAAACAAAGACAGGCGTTATCTTCAAAGGATCATCTTTCCACTGATAAGGACAATGGTCTCAAAGCAAAGAAAAGGGGGTTTGGCTGGAACAGGAAATCTTGCACTAAGTATTAGCAGGGCTATTG
This sequence comes from Arenaria interpres, assembly GCA_013399435.1. Taxonomy (NCBI): domain Eukaryota; kingdom Metazoa; phylum Chordata; class Aves; order Charadriiformes; family Scolopacidae; genus Arenaria; species Arenaria interpres. Next base: position 906,954 of record VXAK01008642.1, read on the forward strand.
ATTGCCCCAGATTCAGCATTTAATCCTTCCTTTAATCACAAATCAATTCCACTGTGTGCTTGAGTTTTTTAAACTTTTCATCCAAATGCTTCAGACTTCAGAAGAATGGTGTGCCCTGCGCAGGGCTTTGGGCAACTGCAGCCCACCAACACCCCATCATTCCTGCCACTTTGGTGCAACCAGAAAAAGGAATATTTGGGGCAAGCACATCTATTGGGGCTTGCTATGTTCGTGTCTTTATCTTGGAAGGAAGGAAGAAAGGAAGGAAGGAGTCCTTTCTAATACTTTGTCTCCTTAAAGTCCTTAATCAACTTGGGATTTTGCTAGGAAGACTATTTGTTTTTCTTTCCTTTGATCTGCAATTAGCTTACAGAACAGACAGACTGACGTGGGTTACACTCTTGCCTCTGTAATGCTCAATCTTCTGTATAAACTGCTTGCATTTAGTCCCCGAGCTCAGCTTTTGGACCTGCTGAGAAAAAAACGGACTGGAAAATACCATGAATATGTGTGAATGAACATGGCATGCCGCTGTTTTTCCATGATCTCTCCATGTTTGATGCTGCCCCAGCTTTTCCTGCAAGTACTGTGTCCAGTTTTGG
>VXAK01008643.1:0-30863 GCA_013399435.1 Arenaria interpres
TTTTAAGACTTCCTCTTTGAAAACCGTCCCAGCCTTCCAGGACTCCTTTGCCCTTCAGGGCTGCCTCCCAAGGGACTCTGTCAAGCAGGCTCTTGAAAAGACCAAAGTCTGCCCTCTGGAAGTCCATGGTGGCAGTCCTGCCGGCTCCCTTCCTGAGAATCGAGAACTCTATCATGTCATGGTCGCTGTGCCCAAGACGGTCTCCAACCGTCACATCCCCAACAAGTCCTTCTCTATTCACAAACACCAGATCCAGCAGTGCCCCCTCCCTCGTCGGCTCCCTCACCAGCTGTGTCAGGAAGAGTTATCCGTGACACACTCCAGGAACCTCTTTGACTGTTCCCTTTCAGCTGTATTGTGTTCCCAGCTGATATCTGGTAGGTTGAAGTCTCCCACCAGGACAAGGGCAAGCGATTTTGAGATCTCTCCCAGCTGCTTATAGAATATTTCATCTATCTTTACATTCTGATTGGGTGGTCTATAACAGACTCCCATCCCGATATCAGCCTTGCTGGCCCTCCCCCTGATTCTTACCCATAAGCACTCAACCCCACTGTTACCCTCGATTAGCTCTTGACATTCATAACCCTCCCTAACATACAGGGACAGATGTTCACTGCTGAACCATGATGTGATACAGAGGACGGTTTACCTCTAGCCACAAGTTCCTCAGTAGCATTCACTATAGTTTTTTTTCCTACTTATGCAGTATGTCAGCACTATGATTATGAATGTATGACCAGAACAGTACCAGCTTGGCAGGTATTTTCTCTTCTGTCTCAACAGTACTTACCCATCCTCAGGCTTCTAGTCATGGGCATGCAAGTGTGAGGACAGACTGGGGTGTAATTGTGCTGAACACATCTAGCCAATTGTTAGGGTCCTTTCCGACTCTTGGCCAAAGGCTAGATACTTGTATTTTGATTACGACCTCTGTATTAATGCTGAGCTGCAATATTAAGAGCACGCCAAGGCCAAGCATATAATCCAATTTCCCTAAAGTTCAAACATTAAAAAAAGAAATAGGACTCTGAATTCCTAGATGGAAAGTTTCATTGATCTTATCAAAACCCACCAGAAACAATACATCTTCCTTTCTCCTCTCTTCCTGTCCTTTGCCACAGTCTATGGAATTTTTTCCAGATGACAGGTAAAACCATATCTTTTAATAAAGACCCCCTGATCCTAGTACTCAAGACACTGATGATCCACCTCTTTCACTGATAAACTTTTCCAATGTTTATTTACCCTTTCTGCTAGGAAACGATACATATTTTGTAGACTAAAACTGCCTAATTTCTAGTTTCAGTGATTGGATCTTATGTCTGTTTGAAAGATTTCTCATTATAGAGATTGTTCACATGGAGAAGTATCTATATAGACAGAGAGCAAGTCAATTCTTGCCTTCCAGACCTTTTCTTTCCTTTGACAAGCCAAATAAGATCTGACAAGTCCAATGTATTTAAGCAACACACCACCACAACCTCTCTGGCCCTGCAACACCATGTACTAAGCACAGCCAGGCAGCATGTTACTTCAGTCTGCCAGCTGACTGATGGTTTCATAAACACAGACAGGAGTAGCGCTGCACGGTAGCAAGCTGTGTGCCATGTAACTGAGATTCTTCTGAGGACAAGGCTCATGATACGGCACATTCCTTGGGTTCACAGCACGCTACATCTCTTGTCATTTGATCCAGTACACCAAAGTAGTATTCTGACATGCAGCTTGTAATACAAGAGATAATATCTTTTTGAACTTTTAAAGATAGTTATGAAACCAAATAAATACATCTTTTTAGATACTATTCAGTGAGAGTTTTCTTAGAGTAAGCAGGAACAGCTTAAAAAACTTAGAAATTGATCCTTTATTTTCTTCTTCCTCATTACCCAGAGGGAAAAAGGCACAGAAAAAAACTAGAAGAATTTGATTGGAAAAGCATGTGTCACCTAGAGTGAAAATGCTTCTCATTACTCCTTCCAAGTTCTAAGAGTAACCATAATTAAGATCTCAGAGAAGACAATAACAGAAGTGAAACTTCAATTAATACACAATGATTTAAGGAAATTAAAAGTGACCACCCTTGTCCTGTAATTCATTAATGTTAATACATCCAATAAATCTGGATGTGTCTTTCACACTGATACAGGATTATGAAAGAATAAACCAATACACTTGTAAAACAATTTATATATTCAACCATAAATATTTCAGAGGTTCAGTAGAGTTAAAGACTGTACATAGTTTTTCAATTACTTCTATTATTTACACTATTATTTAATCTCTCTCCCCACTTCTCTCTAGTGGATGGACCACAAGGCAGCGACTCAGGAACAAAGTCCCTCCCACTGTAAGAGAAGATCAGATTCAAGACCACCTGAAGAACATCAACATACAGAAGTCTATAGGACATAATGAGAAACATCCCAGAGCCCTGAAACAATTGGCTGCTCTAATTACCAAATATCTGAAAAGTTATAGCAATCACGTGAAGTCACCGGTGACTGGGAAAAGGGAAACAGTGCACCCATTTAAAAAAAAAAGGGTACCTCTTCACTGGGTAAAAAACTGGCTGGATGGCCGTGCCCAGAGAGTTGTGATTAACGGGGTGAAATCTTGTTGGTGACTGGTCACCAGTGGTGCCCCTCAGGGCTTAGTTTTGGGGCCAGTCTTGTTTCGTATCTTTATCAATGATCTGGATGAGGGGGTTGAGCTCACCCTCAGGAAGTTCACAGACATCACCAACCTAGGTGGGAGTGTTGATCTGCTTGAGGATCGGAAGGCTCTACAGAGGGATCTGGACATGTTGGATCGATGGGCCAAGGCCAATGGCATGAGATTATAAGGCTAAGTGCCGGGTCCTGCATTTCGGTCACAACAACCCCAGGCAACACTACAGGCTTGGGGAAGAGTGGCTGGAAAGTTGCCCAGCAGAAAAGGACCTGGGGGTGTTGGTGGACAGCTGGCTGAACACGAGCCAGCAGTGTGCCCAGGTGGCCAAGAAGGACAACAGCATCCTGGCCTGTGTCAGGACCAGCGTGGCCAGCAGGAGTAGGGCAGTGATGGTGCCTCTGTTCTGGGCACTGTTGAGGCCTCACCTCAAGGGCTGTGGTCAGTTCTGGGCCCCTCACTACAAGAAGGACATTGAGCTGCTGGAGCGTGTCCAGAGGAGAGCCACCAAGCTAGTGAAGGGTCTAGAGAACAAGTCACACGAGGACAGACTGAGGGAACTGGGCATGTTTAGTTTGGAGAAGAGGAGGGAGGCTGAGGGGGGACCTCATTGCCCTCTACAACTCCCTGAAAGGAGGGTGTAGAGAGGTGGGGGTTGGCCTCTTCTCCCANTCCAGGATGTGGACCTGTTGGAACAGGTCCAAAGGAGGGCCACAAATATGATCAGAGGGCTGGAGCACCTCTCCTGTGTGGGTTGGCTGAGAGAATTGGGGTTGCTCAGCCTGGAGAAGGCTCACAGGATACCTTATTGAGGCCTTTTAGTACTTAAAGGGGGTCCACAGGAAAGATGGGAAGAGATTTATTTTTTTTAATAGGACCTATAGTGACAAGACAAGGGGTAATAGTTTTAAACTAAAAGAGGGTAGATTCAAATCAGTTAAGGAAGAGATTGTTTACAGTGATGGCGGTGAAACACTGGAACAGGTTGCCCAGAAAGATGGTAGATGCCCTGTCCTTAGAAACACTCAAGGTCAGGTTGGACAGGCTCTAGCTGAAGGTCTCCCTGCTCATTGCAGGAACGGTTGGACAAGATGACCTTTAAAGGTCCCTTCCAAACCAAACCATTCTATGATTATTTTTTTTAAAATGTGAAATGTAAACATTGTAGGAAACCTCTAATAATGTCAGCAGCCATCAACCATCTTGACATGTTAAAATGCACCAGGAGCAGAGAGCAATTTATTTATTCCCTCAAGTCCCCAGGAGAACACCACGATCAGGATCACGCTCCGCAGAACACTTCAGCTGTGGAAGTGAACCCAGTGTATGCATGGTTCATGTTCCCAAGAAACTGCATGAGCTAAAACACACATTTGTCTGAGCCTTCTACTCCCAGGTTAATTTTCCTTTTCCAAATCAGTCCTAGAAATTGATCTGTTCTTTCTATGGTACTTAAAAGCTTGTCAGTTTAATATTAATGTTTAGAAATTTATCCAGACAGTGGTCCTCACCACACTGACAATTCCCATTTGAATTACCTCCAAAGATTTTCTTTTAGAAGTTTCTTCTTGTGACCTCTCATCTTTGACCAACATACACCTTCTTAATATAGTTAATTTTTCTGTATTATTCTGTGAATGCCTGTGTTTTTACCAAATCATGTTTTGTCTACCATCATTTTTCAAATACTACAAAGTAAAGCATGACTTTGCAATTTTCTTTACCCTCTGTATGTTCACTCAAAAAAACCTTCCTTTTTCTCCTGACTTCTATGCAGCCTGATCTGAACTGCACAGAATTATACAACAAAATTACAGTAGTTACAGCATCCCTTACAGTAACGCAGAAGAAAAGACTCCAGCAGACTTGACAATGCTGTGGCACTGATTTTTTTTTTTTTTTACAAAACTTGATTTCAAATTACTTTTAGTTGATTGGAGCTCAGATACAGTCAGTAAGTTCATTGAAAAACTTCCCAGAGAACACATTTATTAACATTACTTGAATGCGTTAAAGGAATTTCATAGCTACAAAATCAAAGTGGTTTTTGAACAAGAAAGGCATTTATTCTCTCTACAACGTATCAGAAATTTCATTTTGCCAGGCAGCGCGATGACTGCATTTTGAATGGGGCCAATTCAGGGAAAATGTTTTAAGCCATGCCTTGTTCCACATTAACTTAATATCAATCCATGATACAACCAAAAGGAGCTTATTGGTCTTCTTCCCCAGCTGTTCACGTTCACGCTTTTATTCATAGTACCGATAGTACTAACAATCACGCTGGTGCCCAGTTATCCAGACTGGTGAATGGACTTTGCTGGAAGTTATCCTGACCAGAAAAACAAATACAATTTCCGTCAGGTTAGCTTTCTGATCTGGCTCATCAGACAACAGTAGGAACAAAATAAACATCCAACATGGGCAGTGGGAAAACTAGGATAGAATTTGAGTTAAAGCAACTGTGGAACTACAATACAAGTGTTTATGCAAAGGAAAGGAAAAAACAAGGTACACCTGAGCTCCATTTCCTCCACTCCTTTCTCATCCTCCAAGCTCACCAACCTATCCATTCTGCATGCATGCATTACCATGATCAGGTAAGTTCAGTAGTGTTGAAATTACGAGGCTTGTTCAGCAACACAAGAACAGTTGTTACAACAACGGTCTCCTTTAAAAGCTGATATAGTCACTTTTCAGTTAATGATCATACACATCCAAAAACCAGGCTTAAACATGTCTCTAAGAAAAGGAAATAATCTTACAATGAACAACTCCCTTCACCAAATAATATTTTCCCTTGTTAAATAAAAAAACCCCAACTTGTGCTAATAAAAGGAGTCACTGGATTAACATAGGTTAGCGGCACTGTATAGGCAGTCCTTGCAAGCACCCTGGAAAGTAAATACTGTTGCTTTTTCATTATGGGTAAGCAAAAAGTTTTGGCAATTCTCCAGACAGAGCTCATCTGCATAATACAATTTAGAACTGTGAGCCCCAGTTGCCATCCGTTTACTTTACTGCTATCATAAGCAACTGTGTTATTACATATCAATTATCTGATTAAAAAAAAAAAGGAGAAAAACTTAGAAAAACTTCACATAAACAGTAGCTGCTATTTTAAAGAAAACCATCTGTGTATGCAAGAGAATTTGTTCTTGGTGACACATTTTAAGAATCAAGTTGAGTCTGGGCATGACATTTCTGCTTCCTTCCTTCTCTTCCATTAGGAGATTCTATGCACATTTAGGCTGTGCATCAAACAGACAGAAGAGCAGACCTGTAGACCCCTATAGCATCCTATTAACTACAATTTGAGAATTCCAGTGAAAGCAAATTTTGTACTTAAACTTATTCAGCATAACACAGGTTCATTGCCTCTTTCTGACCTCCATTGATATGGAAACAGCTACAGCATTGTCAAACCAGAAGACCTGCAATGAACTGATTGCTTTAATGTGCCCCACCTGAGAGATATTTCATAAGGTCCTAAGTCATGCTTTGCAGTCAGTAGAGAATTGAAAGATTCTGAGATGGCAAGATTAAGAAACATTAAAAACAAAGAAAAAATGACAGACTGTTAACATAGAGGTTCATTCCATTTTTCTTTGTTCCTTGTAATCAACAAACTAGGAATTCAATTCTGAATTAATCATTTTGACTATGCAAAACAACCTTCTCCCTCATACCACCACTACAGATAGAAACACACAGAGAAGCAAAAAACTAAAGTGACAAGCAACACTAGATACCCATGAACCAATACTTAAAAGGGTGCCATTTACAGAAACAGAAAGTGAAGAAATAAGAATAATGCTAAAATAAAAGTGACTTAACTATATATTCTCAAACCAGGAACGACGAATGAGTTTTATGTCCAAAGGAGCTGTATTTTACCAGAAAGTTACAACTTTTCTCTTTGTTTTCATTTTAGAGACTACAATAGACATTGAAGAAAAATGGTGTCACTGAGATATGCACCACCTTGAAAAGCAAGTAAGCAATACTAAGACAGTTCAAAGAAACAAGTCAATGAGGAATAAGTTTAAGGTGTGATATATCCACCTTAATACATAAAAGCTTACTATAAGAAAGAAAAAGAAGTTTCATTCATTTCTATATCCAAAATCAATAATTTAACTCCAGCTATATATTAAAGAAGCCCTTCTTAGCATAAAGACTGCAGACAAGACATCTTTAAGGAGTTAGATAATAAGACGAATGTAGAAGTAGTTAATCCTGCATTGGACAAAAACACAAACATATTTTATGAAGGAGAAAGCAATTTTTTTCTAATAAAAATTGAAAATAAACAACATTTGTTTCAAGATAAAGGATAGTTTCCCTATATCATACACAGCAGGTTTTGCAAAGGAAAAGATTTTCATACTGCAAAGCAGCAAAGACAACCAGTGCTAGAAAGAAGGGTATGCGGAGATCTAAAACCAATTATTAACAACTTTCTAGACTACTACTGAGTTTCATTATAAAATGCATAGTTTTATTACACAAGGTTAGCAAGAGCTTGCCTCTTTATAAGTGCACTTAAAAATCAAAAATTTCAGGTATTTTATGCCCAGTATCACACCAATACCTAACAACAATGCCCCTGATTATTGTTTAATATTTTACATATCATAAAAAACAGATTAAGGAGGTAAAGAGAAAACTACATTTCATTTGGGGCATCTAAAACTCTTCCCATATCTCGTAGAGACAGAGGAAAATACGGAAGGTAAGTAGACCATCTGCCTGGTAATTCTGTAACAACAAAGTCTTGAGAAGAGAAGAAGTTATCTTGAAAGGCTGCTGCCATAGCCTCACAGGTTGATTTCTATGAAATCCAAACTCTGTTTCAAAAAAAAGAATATAACTCTTTTCAGTGTTTAACTATACTTACTCGTAGAAAACACTACACTATTTTCAGTTGTAAGCACTTTTTTTTTTTATCCACAGCAGAGTATTTAGATATTTGAAAGCTTAATCTCCCATCAATCTGTTTTCCCCTCTAGACTCCAATTCCTTCTTTTTTTTCCTCAGTAATCACGTTTTCTAGACCTTTAATAATTATCACATCTCTCTCTGAATTCACTCCCATCAGCCATACCCTTCTTGATGTACTCCCAGTACCTCCGGAGACCAAACCAAACAGCACCCTGCCAAGCTAACCCATCTCTGCAGCCTCTCACCCCCTTCCTAATCGGCCTCTCCTGCTCAGTACATCAACACCCCTTGCCACCCACCTGGCTAGCACCAGGCGCTCGCACCTCCCCACCACCTCGCAAAGCCTTTACTTCTCCCCCCGCACCGCCTACCCTCATCCCTTACTTCACGTCGCAGCTCCTCCACAAACACCCGCAGTAGGCCAAGGCGGCAGGCCCCCGACTAACAACGAAGGGTGCAGGATCCAGCCCATCACTCACCCCGTAGCTCTCGGGTCTCGTGCAGACGCCTCCAGGCTCCCCGAACGGCGAAAGACAGGCCAGTGCCCAGAGCTGACCGCCCCCTCACCAGGAGCCTCACCGCCCCCCTCCCGCTGCAGCTCAGCCACAGGGAAGCCGCCATCTTACTCCTGCTCCTTTCCTGACCCTCCCCAGGGCCGGGGCTGCCTCTCTCACTGCCTGAGCAGAAAAAAAAGAGACACACCCCTCACCCCACAGCCAGGCCTCCTCAGCGCGGAGGAGTGGCTTCACTGCTGCCCAGCACCTGCCTGCACCTGGCACAGCGGCGACCCCTGCCGCAGCACCAGCCGTCAGCGCTCAGCCACTCCCCTGCTCGAGCCTGACTGTTTCTATCGCCACAGATACAAATGCCTACCGCAGACAGGCCTGCGCTTCTCCCCTGCCTGCCTGTCTGTCTGCCCCCAGGGTGCGCCCGCATCTCGTCTCCAGCTACTCCTACCACTGGCCCTTTCCTACCCTCCCGACCTGGCGAGCGGAAGAGGGAGGGTTGGTCTCTATTCCGCCCCAGCAAGTCCGCCTCCGCCTCGAGGCAGGGCCTGCACTGCCCGCCGGGGGTAGGCGAGCGCTCGGCAGGCACCCGCGCGGACCCCAAAAGAAGCGCCTGAGAAAGGACCCCTGCGCCCGCCGTCCGACCGGCGCCATGGCAGCGGCCGCCAACGACTGCGACGCCGCGCAGGTAACGAGGGGCCCGGCGCACGGTCCGCGCGCAGCGCCCGGCCCTGAGGCCGCCTGGGCTTCGCAAGGACGCAGGGCTCGGCAGCGGGGCGGGAGCGTCCCCTTTAAGCAGCCCAGCGGCGGGCGGTGTGGGCTCGCCTTAGCTCCCTGGGGTCCCCTCCGGCTGCGAGGGACTCCTGGAGGCCCGGGGCGGGACGGCGAAGCAGCAACGGCCCCGCCGGCATGCCTGGGCCTGGCCGAGGCCATCCCTGATGCTGCTGCCGGCCCTAGGCTCTGCCCGTCGCCTGGCTGAGGGCGTTTCAGGTCAGCAGGTGCTCCAGGGTAGTAGTTCGCAATTGCAGTTGTTGAGAGTATTTTTATAACCTTAGTAATTACCTTCGTAGTTACTAATTACCAGAGAATTCAGCACTCCCCAAAATGTTGCCAGCTGCCAGTCTGACTGCTGTTGCAGGACTTTTTGGCCTTTATTTATTTATGGTAACTCTGGGTTTTGGGGGGTTTGATTTGTTGTTTTTTTCTTTCTTTTTCTGTGTTTGATTGTTTGGGGGGGTTTGTAGTTTGGTAACTGTTCGTTACTATAAATCACCACAGTCTGAATGGGAGTTGGCGGTGTTGCACTTCGTCAAGCGAAGAAAATATTGTGTTAGAGCGTATGGGAGCATCACCTGGATGAGGCTTGAAATACCTGTCTGGTTTGTGTGTGGAGCTGGTCAAGAGACCAGCCCCAGCATCAAGAACAGTGTGGGCTGACGACAGGGAGATGACCATCATCCACCAGAGTAGACAATGTGGCCTGTCAGAAAAGAGGGAAAGAAACTGCTTAGTCAAAAAAAGGAAAATGGTCTCACATTAGACCATCAGGGATCACTCAGTTTTCGATTTAAGAGACTCTATAGTATTGGGGTTGGGGGAGAGAACAATGACAACAGGACTTTTTTCTTAATGTTTCAGCAAAGGTGTTGGTACTAAGTAGCTACCTGCCTACCTGGTTTTGTATGTGCTACTTACCTTTTGTTTTTGTCTCTTCATTCTGTGGGTGTTAACAGAATACCCACCTCTATTGTGCCTTCCTCCTGCTAAACAAACGTTTCTTGTGGAAATGTCCTTTCATTGGCATAAATGACTAAACTGAGCTAATAATTTGTCATTAAAAAAACCCCAACTATTAAAACTTCTAATTGCTGCAATAAAAAATTTTCAAAACATAACAAAGGCACACCATAAATGATCAGCTAGTCAAAGAAACCTCATAATGATTTACACCCGTCAGTGTGAAATATCAATGGTATGATTTCCTCTATGCAGTCTGTGCTTATTTCTGAGGAAAATGGATGAATTCTGAGCAATTTATGAGAGGGAAAGATATATTTCAGACACTGTTTATTTAATATAATATCTTAAAATATCCATGTTGTGGTTCAGTTTTGCACCTTTTGAGAATTATTACCAAAATCTTTACAAATCTGTTCATTCAACAAGTAGAGTGTGTCAACCTTGATTTCCATTACATTCGAGCCACATTGTTTTCTGGGGTTTTGGGGTAGGTGGGTTTGTTGTTTAGTTGTTTTATTTTGAATAATATTAGGAACAGTAATATGAATAAAATAGGAAAAGGCTAATTTGCTTTGAGCAACCACAGTCTTGCAGAATGCAATAATGATTTTTATAAAAGATTTGACTGCTGGAAAATATTCCAAATTTTCAGTGAATGCTTTCAGTTTCTGTTTAGAAATTTATTAGCAATTTTTTTTTTCAAAAGAATAACATAATGGATTGCAAAAATTGGTGACTTCTTTTAGTTCATGGAAATTTGTGGAATTTTTCTTCATATCTAACAGCATGTAGGACCTTAGGCTAAGATGGTAACAGCATAGCAGTAAAGAAGCTGAATTGTTCTTGTTACCTCTATCAGGAAACTAGTGGGCCAGATGGTGAGTTGTGGATATGAAGGAAGAGATAACCAATGGCCTCTGTACTTCAACTTAAAAATCAAATTTAGAAGTACAGCTAATTGAGATTTGACAAAGAGTAATTGTGTTGAGTTGCCTGCTGTTTTCACACATGTTCATTCCTGACTTATTACAGCAAGTACTGTTTTTTAGTTATGGAAAGAACTGTCATTTTTATTAACAGTAATTTTAAACAGGAAATGTTTAGATAGTTTATGATTATAGTCAGTATCCACTGATCCTGGAAAAATACTGTTAAACTCTGAGGACTGCTTCATAATCCTGGCATTTTTCAGAAATAATAGTGAAATTCCTTGATTGTTTTTGTATGTTCTTGATGAAAGTAGCTTCTGAATTTGAACTTCTAAAAATTCTTCTTAATGATTTAAAGTGGTGAAAATCATTCATGAATATGAATTTTGCAGTAAATATCTAGATTTATCAAACAGGGAAAACAAGAAACAACTGTAGGAGTGTTAGAATTTAGGGAGTTTCAGAACTCCATTTCAGAATTGAAATTCTTAGGTTTGGGATGTTTCTGATGGCCTTTAATTTATTTCTTTCATTTATTTTTAGGAAAAGTTACATCCAAGAAATCTTATCCCAGAGCTTTGTCGACTGTTTTATGGTTTAGGCTGGGTAACAGGAACTGGTGGAGGAATCAGCCTGAAACATGGGTAAGTAAATGTGGAAAAGAAAGAATGTGATGATTAGAGAGAGAGAGAGAGAGAGAGTGGCTGTATTTAGTAGTTGGTGAGGGCATTTCAATTCCATGAAAAATGTTTGAAAGTCAAGAGTGAGCAATAATGTAGAGGGAGAAATGAACAGTATGCCAGATTTAACCATGTAGAAGGAGGCAGCTAGCTTGAATTAATCATTGCAGTCCCTTCAAGTGGAGAGACCCAGCTTCAGAGTGACTTTTTTCCTGTCCTTTTCCTATCTTTGTTTAAGGTAGGTGCATTGTCTTTAAGAAGCAATGTGTTCCCCCTTTTTTGTTTCATTGACTATGGAATTTAGAGTGGGTTACACCAGGCACACGGCTTTCAAATGCCCATGGTTAGGTGAGGTGAATCCCACCCTAAATATTTTGCAGGCAAGACATTTTCTTTAAGAAGGAAATTACTGTTCTACTGAGATCATTTCGAAGGAGATGTTCTTAACATGTAATTGAAGCAAGACAGGTAACAGCAAAACAAGTTTTGGTGTGTATCCACTACTAAGGAATGCCACTTTGCTTTTTAATTTGCTGGTCTCCCCCTATTCATGCTTCCCAAGCTTTTAATGGAGACAGAGCTCCTCTCAGTGGCCACTGAAAAAAGAGAAGTCCTCATTCTGCAAAATGCCTTGCACAGTGCCTGAGATTCTGTCCCCAGTCACAGGGTGTTGTGACACTCTAACTTGAAAGTGTCTGACCTCTCATTTTTCTGATGTACACTTGCATGCAGACACAAGCAGCTATTGCTATTCAAATATATGAAAAACATATATGTGAATTAAAGGCTCTAAATGCTAATGTTGTGCTGTTCCAATGGCTTTGAGAAGGTCACTTCACTTCCCCGCTTGATTTTACAAACAAATCAACAGCAGTAATAATAATGAGAGGAATGATAAGAGGGTTAATTCTTGTTTTTAAAGTTCTTTGTCTCTGGAAACTAATAATTAGTCTAGCACTGATTTCTCATCAGTAGCTAAACGTAACCTATTTTCTTCATCATTTCAGTGTGATTCATGTTGGTTGTGGCAAGACAAATAGAGAATACACTAACATAGTAGTACAGTTTTCCTCAGCAGTTCTATAACTTGGTTGCTTGGACTGCGCTGAAATACATATTTGAGTTGGTAGTGATGTTGTACCTGGTCTAGGAATAGTAATCTATTAAATAGTAATCTATAAACTGTACTGTTTTATAGCTACAGTAACAGTAGCTATGATTCAAAATTAATAGCTATGGGGCAGAGATCAGACTACCTTAGAATTGTTACATAGGAAATAGTGAAAGAACAATTGAAATTTGATTGAAATTCTAACAAATGATTTTACAAGCTGATCCTAAGCAGCATTACTCACTGTGCAGTTCATATCAACTACTCAGAATATAAATGCCAATTTGGATGTGGGATAGCATATTAAAAATGGATCTAGAATTCTTTGTCAAGTGTCCTATATTTCAAAGGCTGTATTTCATCATCAGATTTTCACTTTGTGATTAATTTTTTTAAAAAGGAAAAAAAATAGTCTTCAGAAAAAATACGTGTCTTTCATTAGTAACCAAACTACCACTTGATTTCTCGATCATCCTGCTCATGCAAAGGAATTAAGACTAAATTAATGCAATGCTGGCAGTGTTAATTCACAAATGTTAAAAATTACAAATATGATAAAGCCACATTTCTATGTGCTTCACAGCCATTTTACTACTATGAAGCGCTGGAAAAGACCCTACAGATCATAGAGTCCAACCATAAAGTGCCAAGTTCACCATTAAACCATGTCCCTAAACGCCATATCTACACATCTCTTAAATCCCCCCAGGGATGGTGACTCAACCACTTCCCTGGGCAGCGCATTCCAAGGCTTGATAACCCTTTCTATGGAAACATTTCCTCTTGTCTTATGGCCTGTGACTTGGGAGAAGAGACTGACCCCCCCTGGCTACACCTTCCTTTCAGGGAGTTGGAGAGAGCGAGAAGGTCTCCCCTCAGCCTCCTGTTCTCCAGGCTGAACGCCCCCAGTTCCCTCAGCTGCTCCTCACAAGACTTGTGCTCCAGACCCCTCATCAGCTTTGTTGCTCTTCTAAGTGCTCTTGTCCAGAAATATAAACACCTTGTGGTCCTTAGGAAATGTAGGTGTAACTTGACTAACTATTCACTAGATGTCTCTGTGCTCCTGAATTTAGTGCGTTACTGTTGAAACTGAATAGCGATTACAATTGAGAGAGATAATCTGATACTTTTTTGCTATTTTTGAAAATATTTGAGATACCATCTTAGAGTAATTTTAATTTAAATCAGCTTTTTTTATAATCTTGTAAACCTTGCAAGATGTGATGCTACTTGGATTTCAATCACTTAATTGCATTGAATCAGTGTTATAATTTTATTGATACAAATAAATATGCAAATACATGAAAAACATGTTTACATGTTTTTAACATAGTTATAGCAAAACCCAAAATTGTAGAATGCTATAGATAGTTAATATTGTTAATAGGTAGTCTGTGGATTTTTAAGTAATAGTTTTGTCACTGGTTTTGTCATAGGTCAGTATCCGCTTGCTCCATTTTTATTCTGAATTCTGGGGATTTGAGTTCAGAATTATTGCAGGGGAAGGCCATGTGGTTTTCTTTATAGAAAAAATAAGGCTGCACTTCCTACATGTGTTTCACATCTCTTCTCAAGTTGAAAGCTTGGCAATGTACCCATGCAAGTCAAGAGGTTTCACATGCCCAGGTATGATTAGGTTTCTATTTTAAAAAACATCTACATGTTAATCTACGGAAGGAGAATGAAAGTTGTTGAACTGTGAGAAAATAGATTTGCTATTTCCTTTTCAGTGGACTGAGAGCTCTAGTGCCCGTGCAGTTGGAGAACCTTGTGTTTATTGATTTTCCCTGTCTGTAACTTTTCTTAGGAATGAAATCTACATTGCTCCTTCAGGAGTTCAAAAGGAAAGAATACAGGTATGTTGAGCCGTATTTTTGTCTCAGAGCTCGTCTGAGATGGATAAAAGTACCTTTGTTTAGAGTCTCATTTTTCCTTCTGTAAAGTTAGAAACATGTTATACTATTGATTGTCTGATTGAAACAGCTGAGAATTTTGCCCAGTGGAGTACTGGGATTTTGCTATGCTAGTGGAGTACGTTGGAGTACACACGGAGACACATGGAGTACATCACTATGCTAGTGAGTTACTGAAGTCCAACTTTATTCTTTGTCAAGCTTGAATGGCAGAAGTTACTATGGTACATATGTAATGAAGCATTAGCACCTAATCTCTATTTATTTTCAATTGAGTGATTACAAATCTTTGTCTTGATATTCTCAGTAAATAGATAGGCTCTCCCCATGAAAAGGTGACTTTATCTACCTGTCTCCTCTACCCCAAGATATAAATGGAGAGGAGAGTGGTAAATGATAACTATTTTATGACAGCAGGAACTCCCCTGGAATAGAATAATATGTGGAAAGGATTTGTTGTTTTATAGTTCTCAGGGTAAATACAACGAGAAGTGAAAGGAACCTCTTCGCTGATAGGAACTCAGGGTTTCACAGCAGTGCTCACTAAGGATGTTAGCAAGAAAGGCAGGCAAAAGTGTTACGTGGCAAGACTGTTGATGGTCTGTTCTTTGCTAGCAGTAGCAGTGGATTGAGCACAGTGAGTAAGGAGGTCTCTCGCAGCTATATTTCCTGCTGATTTTTAAAATAACATTAAAGAAGGAAGTTTAGTTGCTGCCCTGAATGATTCTTTGTACTATTATGAATTGACGCTAAGGTGACATTCATGTAAAGCTACTAAAAGCAAGGTTTAAAAAAATAGTTCTACAAGTTGAATTAAACCTACATATAATATATGTATGTCCTTTGTTGGTTCTTTAAGGGGGGAAGGCAAAGTACATCCACATTTTTTTAATTGAATCATTTACTACTTTTCCTTGTGATTTATTGTCTGCTATTTAGATACAGGTTGTCTCCTGAGAAAATTTTAGTTTTACAAATACCTGCTTCACAGCAGTCTGAATCAAAACAGCACCTAATACTAATTCACATTACACAATATTATTAAATAGAGTTAGGAGCAAGAATAAATGTGGTGCTTTATAGCACTTTTACAAAGTTAAAATCACATTTGATATTAAATATATGGTGTATGTATTTGGCTCCCTAGAAGGAAAACAAAACTATTCGGGTCATCACAAGTCAAAATATTTTTTCTTTCTTACAGCCAGAAGACATGTTTGTTTGTGACATGAATGAACAGGACATCAGTGGTCCTCCACCACACAAGAAACTAAAGAAAAGCCAGTGCACACCTCTTTTCATGAATGCCTACACTATGAGAGGTGCTTTGCAAATGTTTTTAGTTCAGTGGTGACTGAAATGCTGTATATATACATCCACAAAATTGAAATTCAATACCATATTCTTTACACATGGAAGTTACAGTGAAATTAACATGAAACTATACAATAAATTGATTTGCAAAGGAATATGTACAATGGAAGGTAATCCGTGGTAACATCCTGTGAGTGTCATTTACCTTTTAATCTTTTCATGTAGCTACATCTTTTTGGCACTAATTTTTAGTGCAGTATATTAGTAGGTTGCAGGAGGAGCTGGGGGATTTACAGCAGTTTTATACCAGCAGTTTTATACCAGCAGTTTTGCCTATTCAGTAACTATGTTTTAGACCTTTTACAACCACTGGCTGTGACCAAAGGTTCTAAACTATGGATAATGAAAAAAAGTATGAAACTTTTCTTTTGCAGGTGGACAGTAATAAAAAACTCTTGCTCTTGTGTAAGATTTACATCTGTTACTTTATAAAGGATTTAGTGAATCTCTTCTAATCTTCCTGCACAAGAAGCTTACATGAGCTGAAGGAATTGGCTGCTGTAGTTACCAAGCCACTCTCCACAATATTTGAAAAGTCATGGCAATCAGGTGAAGTCACCGGTGACTGAGAAAAGGGAAACATTGCACCCATTTTTGGAAAAGGTAGAAAGAGGGACCCTGGGAACTACTGACCTGTCAGCCTCACCTCTGTGCCTGGGAGGATCATGGAACAGATCCTCCTTGAAGCTATGCTAAGGCACACGGAGGACGGGCAGGTGATTTGAGACAGCCAGCAGGGCTTCACCAAGGGAAAGTCCTGCCTGACCATGCCTAGGAAGAAAAAAAAAAAAAGTACTAGCATAAACAAAAAAGTAGAAGTTTTTAAATGTCTTATCTTCTAAATGAGTTTTGGAATTTATTAGAATCTCAGAATTCTGATAAAATTAATAGAGTTTTTCAGTCACTGCAGCATGTAAAGAAATGTACAAGTAGTGTTTTTCCTTGAATTTGTGCAAGTAGTTTCTCTCCTTGAATTTGTCACAGAATCACAGACTGGCATGGGTTGGAAAGGACCTTCAAAGATCATCAAGTCCAACCCCCCTGCCAAAGCAGGGTAACCCAGAGCAGGTTGGACAGGAATGCATGCAGGCCAGGCAGGTTTGGAATATCTCCCGAGAAGGAGACTCCACAACCTCTCTGGACAGTTCCAGTGCTCTGTTACCCTTAAAGTAAAGAAGGTTTTTCTTATGTTGAGATGGAATTTTTTGTGTTCTAGCTTGTGCCCATTGCCCCTTGTCCTGTTGCCAGGCTCCACTGAAAAGAGTCTGGCCCCATCCTCGTGACCCCCAATAAGCATTAATAAGATTCCCCTCTCAGTGTTCTCTTCTCCAGGGTGAACAGACCCAGGTCTCTCAGCCTTTCCTCATGAGAGGTGCTCCATTCCCTGGATCGTCCTTGTAGCCTTCACTGGACTCTCTCCAGCAGTTCCCTGTCCTTCTTGAACTGGGGAGCCCAGAATTGGACACAGTGCTTCAGATGGCGCCTCCCCAGGGCAGAGGGGGAGGCCTGCTGACCTGCTGACCATGCTTTTTTTAATGCACCCCAGGAGTCCAACGGCCTTCTTGGCCACAAGGGCACATTGCTGGCTCATGGGCAACTTGTCCACTAGGATTCCCAGGTCTCTCTCTGCAGAGCTGCTTCCCAGCAGGTCAACCCCTAACCTGCACCTGTAACCTTATTGCTAACTAGAAGTTAACAATAGTGTCTTAAGGCAATCCATGATTATTCTTTATAGTTAAGTAATTATATCATAGCTTTCTTTAGGTTTCTGTGTAATTTTTTGGCTAATACAGTGGATCACCACTTGCTAAAACGCCTAGCCAAAGGAAATGAATCAAGCATGTGAATAAAATTTTCCTAATAGACACATTTTAAAATTAATTCTAAAAATAGTTTTTTCTTGTTAATTTTCTCTTCTTAGGGGCAGGTGCTGTGATCCATACTCATTCCAAGGCTGCTGTTATGGCTACCCTTCTTTACCCAGGGAGTGAGTTCAGTATCACCCATCAGGAGATGATAAAAGGAATTCAGAAGTGTACTTCAGGAGGATGTTACCGGTACTTCTCTATATTTATGAAAAGAGGCATGCTATTTCATCATTTGTTTTCAGCAATATAAATAGATGACAAGTCATTTGAGTTATGTGTGTCAAAGTGTGTCATATAAAGTATTAGGAATGAGAAGGAAGAAGACCTCTGGAATAAACTAGTCATTGGCTTTCCCTAGGAAGGTCTCAAACCTATGGAAGGATTTGAGATAAAATCTTGTAACATCAAGGCTACTGTGGTCTGTTGAGCTACAGAAACAAACCAAATAAAGAGCTGTGTCCTGACAAATACCTCAATAACAGAGATGTTACCACATCTATACAATGTTAAACTGAAACTGGAGCCAACCAACAGTAGGTTGGATTGATAACATACAAACTACATTTGGGTGGACTTCACATATCACTGCCTGTGCTAGTTTAGGCCATGTTAAGAGTGTAGAGGGTTTCAGGTTTTACTTGACAGGCTTTGAAAGAAAATTCAGAATAAACAGCTCATTAAAGATAATGTTACTGCTTTTCAGGTTGAGCTCTGAGGTAAGTGCCAAGTTATTCCAAATTATGTGTGATGGCTTATTTTGAGGACTCTGCCGACAGAGAGTTGAGTTGGGATGTGCAAACAAGATGTATATAATATATGACAATTAGATGAAAAATTGAAATGCTAAATTCTTTCCACTTTTTGATGTTAATTTTTATAACTATTGCCCTTTGGCAAGAGAGCAAGCCGTATGTCTGGGATGCAGTTTTATGCCTGGGCATATTTTACTCAGTTTTGGTTGACTTGCCAGCTTTACCTTCTTGTCAGCATTAGCATTTGTATTTTTGATGTTGCAAAAGAATTGCCTAACAACACTGGTTTTAAAAAAATCCACACCCAGTTTCTTTTTTGGTTGTGCATTTTGAATTCTCAAGCATTCCTAAATGCTAGTCATGAGACATCATGTTTATTTGGCTTGATATCTCCAAGTTGTCCCGAGTCCTCCTGTTAATTTACCAGAAAAATTAAAGAAATAAAAGCTCCAGATTACATGGTTCCTAAGTGCATATGCTTCCGTGCTAGACCGATTCCACTGTTTTGCCTCACACAAGGCTCCCCATTGAATGCAAAAGAAATTTGATGATACAGAGTGGGATCTTTCAAAAAAGGGATCGACAATGTATTGTTTCTAATTACATAAACCTTTTCTGGAAGCTATCCAGGAAAATGCTACAGGTAGGATAACCAGAAGTATTTGATGGCCTAAATATGATTCCAGTGATGCCAGAATAGTTTTACCTTTGACTTCAGTAGAAGGAGAACTAGATCTGTAGTAAACAGCTTTGAAAGTCTCAGATTTTTCCAGGTTATTTTACATAAAGATTTGGCTAAATGTAGGCTGCTTGTATTTTAATAAAACTAAAGAGATATCAAGTATTTAACTCATTCAGAGTTATCCTGGGGTTTTATACATACTAGTTCTTGATTAAAAAGCTTCTGGTTATGATTAGGAATTAGTTTTGGTATTTATACCTGCTTCCAAACTCATGTCCAAGTAGAAGGCAGAACCTAGGAAACCAATCCCTTAGCTCATTTGGCCTCACTAGTAGCACTCTGAATCTAATTTTGATGATCAGAATATGGAAGAGTCAAAGTAAACCTACAAAAGCCACTTAATTTTATTTATTCACTATTTTTATAGTCCTCTTTGGGAAAGCATCAGCATTGAAAACTGTAAGGGATGGGACTTTTTAATTTTCAGAATATCTGATTTGAAGTACAAGCTGTATTATTTTTACAATTGTTTTCTCTCTGCATTTTATAAAAGAAAGTACTACTAGCATCCACTCATGAAATATCTGTGTGACCTCAATGATAAATCTGAACCAGGGACTTCCTAAATTTAAACAAGTTTCTTCCAGTGTCAATTAAGGTTCAAGCAATGCCAAATATCCCAGTTCTCCTTCAGAACAAACTCCAGGCAGGGTCCACTGAGTAACACGCACCATCTTGTCTTTGGAACTGGGGTTCTTAGGCACTCTTAAGATCATATATAGCCCACCAATGATTCCAGCACAGAGAATTTATTTTTCATGTGTTAACTCTACTTTCTATTTATATGCATTAGCAGCACAATCTTATTTTCAGGGGCTTTTGGACTACCTACATTTTTTCTGCTCTCCAGCAAACAGCTTCATTTCCTTCTTCGTTATGTCATTCTTTGAAGTAATTTAATATGAGACAAAACTTGTAGGTAATGCCAATACAGGATGAAGAGAGTCTGGAAAATGTGCAAAGGGACCCAACTAGAGAGTGGTACCGGAACAAACAGCTACCCCTAATACATTAAAGTGTTACTTTCTTTTTGTGCCTCAAGTGTAGCTCAGGTATTGTCAGCATAGCATGTGTTTGGGAGGGATGTTCCTGAGAGTTCTTAATGTTACCGCATGACTCACAAGAGAGGAGTGTAAAATCACTAGTGTTGAGAATTTGTTAACATCTTTACACAGTCAAAGAAGAATCTCTTTCTTAGGGAAAAGCTTCATATATTCAAACACTGCGCTTTTTTATATGCATGAACATCAATCTTTCTTTTAGATATGATGATACACTAGTGGTTCCCATTATTGAGAACACACCAGAAGAGAAGGATCTCAAGGAGAGAATGGCACATGCAATGGAAAAATACCCAGACTCTTGTGCTGTATTGGTCAGACGTCATGGAGTTTACGTATGGGGAGAAACATGGGAAAAAGCCAAAACAATGTGAGTACAATTTAGGAATATGGTATCTTTTTCTATTGTACCTCAAAATCTTAATGACCTTAATGTCATGTATATTTCCAACCCATGTACAGTAACAATAATTCATAGCATTAAGTTGTAGCCTCACTGAATGTATTGGGAGCTTTTGGGAATGGGTTCATACATGATTCCAGCACTTGGTTTTCCTTTCATATCAATGCTGGCTGATAGGGTTCCTGACATTTTCCTTTCATATAGACAAGGCCCTCCCTATATGAAACCTCTAGGCAATCATTGCTTTTTATATGACACCTGAAAATACTGTTTGTGTAGTCTTCCTTAGTCCCATTTTTGGAATTTACTTCTTTGTTTGCTGATGGAAATGCAGAAAATCAGGATCATGTAGCAAAAATGCTGGACACTTTCCATACCGCAGTAATGGAAAGAGATAATAGAGGCGTCCAGTCAGACCATCATATTGGTGATGTAAAGCTCAAGGAAGAAAACTGTTTTCATAAAACATAGTAAGACTTTACATTTGACTTTTTATCTCCTTTTAATTTTAGGTGTGAGTGTTATGATTACTTGTTTGATATCGCAGTGCAGATGAAGCAGCATGGGCTAGATCCTTCAAAACAGCCAGTAGGAGAAAACGGAATCTTATAAATGACAACAACATTTATATTCAGGTGTGAATTTATCTGTAGAGGTGATCTGTTTGGAGGGAGAGACTACAGATGACACCATTACTACTTCAGTCTGCTTTTCCACTCGGGAAACTTCAGTTTTGCACGTTGCCCCCACTCCACTCCATTACCACTGCAATTTTATGTATGCCTAAAATGGTGCTCCTTTACCACACAATGCAACAAAGAGATATATATTAATAGTTAAGTATGTCCAGTGCATATTTTAGCACCTGTGTACAGCATGGAGTGCAATTGCCTTTTAAAACTAAATTGTATCAAGCATCACCAGAAAAAGCCAATGGAGAAGAAAGATCCTAGCCTAGTAAACTAATCTATACAGAGATGCCTGAACACCCACTTTTGTTCTTCAGCTTGCAGGCTCAGGTTTGATTTCAGTCCATCTCAGTGGTATTATTTATATGGTAGGTTGGTTGTTTATTTTCCTTCAGCAGAAATGGCTGGTTGCAGTTTCATTCATTGAAAGTTTCATTGATTAGTGTCACCTGTTTACTTCATACAACAAGTTACCATGACTTTTGTAATGTGGCAATAATCAATGTCTTGAAAGTTTTCATAACAAATATTTTGAAGTGAAAGTGCATAGATAGTATGATCAGGCGGTACCTTACATGAAGGATCCCTGAAACAAAGTTCTCATGTAAGCAATATACAGCTCAGTTTTGAAAAAGAGTGGTAGCGTAATGTTGCACAGTCTGGGAACACTTCTCTAGCAAGTTTAAAGATACCAGTACTGAGAATATAAAGGAGTTGCGCAGTCTAAGTGGTGGTCTGATTAAACAGGATAGGCTAACTTGTTGCACAGGGCTGGCCCATCAGATAATCCTCTCCACCCACCACATTTGCATCAGAAGAGATGACAGATGCAGCATGAGCGAAGAATAGACAGGTACTTGGATCATTAGCCTTTATGCCCACACTACAGGAGGAAGCAGTGAGACAGGAGGCTTGCTGTCAAGTGAGTCTCTGTGTGAACAGGTATTTGGAGGGCTGCCGCCACATACAGTGATGTAGACACGGTGGCTGCCACACTTGCACTGAGCAACCTCATGGCCCACAAGAAACATTCTAAAATTGCTTCTCCACTTCTGCAGTCAAATAAATTGGGCTAACATAGTGGCATTAACATTCCTTTGCCTATTTCTTATGACTATAAAGCCCTAGTTTTAGAATATTTTCCTTTTTATGTTTTTTTTCCTATACAGGTTTCTTACACAATGGTGGGAGTTCCAGATTCCAGCTCACGCTGTTGAACCACGAGGGGGTGCTGTTACACTCAGCTGATTGACAGATGTTAGCCGTCAAGTTGTGACTGTTAAACACATCCAAGAACAAAAGGACAGTTTAAAAACAACAAAAAAATAAGCTGGACAATCATTGCTATTTATGAATCCTCTCAAATGCTACAGTAGGAGCAATGACAATGCAGATGCAAAGAAGGATTTTGAAAAAAGCTATGGAGAATTAATGTGGCATTTGGTTTGCGCGCTTGAAAAATTCACAACCTGCATTTGTTGATCCTGCTCTACTGCTACATCATTTAACTTGTTCTAGATCTCCATTACTCAAAGTTATAGTAGGCAATTTTCTTGAGGAAAAAAGTGAGGTCAACCCCCTTGATTGGAAGTAAGGAATAAAGTTTAAAACACGGTTTGAACTGTTGATTCATTCATGACATGTTAATAATTTGTGGTGGTTTTTTTTAATTAAGCCCATAGCATATGTATTTTTGAATTCTCTTGTAGGAAACAATTTTATGGCATGCCTTTGGAAGTTGTTACTGAGAGGTTGCTCTGAGTCTTGTCTGTTTTTTACCTCTTTAAATTAATTCACTTGCAATAAGATTTAGTTTATTACAACTTTAAAACAGCATTTTTGACCTATGATTAGCCAGTAGATTTAATCAAACTGCATATTAAAATATAGTGTCACATTTGTCTTAGTGCCTTCTTTCAAAATCTCCTGGAGTGGCCCCCAAGTGGCATCAGTCTAGGCCTACCCAACATTCTGATGGAGTATTGAGACTCTAGTCCCAAGGGTGAATTGAGACAGAGCAAGTGTCAGTTGACCTCGTTTTCTGCTGGGAGCCGTGCCTTCTCACCACTTCACCTTGCATCATCTCTGGCACTTTCTTTGCCACAGAATTAACTCTTTAACTTAAAAACTACTGCAGGAGTTGGGGAAAGATAATTATTATATTGTTTTCTAATAAACCATTGGTAAAACATTGAATTAAGTCAGAGTTGGGTCCAAAGAGGACTGGAGTTGGGGCAAAAGAGGAGATGGCTGAAGCCGGAGATGGCAGAGAGTGCTTCCCCGATTTCATGGGGATGACTATTCAGACTTAGTTGGCTACTTGTGGACAGGCATTCACTGTGTATGTTCTGAAAAGTTCAGAAGGAACTGAAATCCGTGAAAAGTATTCTGCCAAACCAAGAAGTCAGGAAGAAACTTCTTACATTTGTCACCCATTAATAAGCATTGACTTTTTGTTAGTTATGTCTGTCAGACTGCTGATTATAGTACAACATATGCCATTAGTCTCCCTAGTTACTGGTGATTGCCTTGTGCTGAACTTGCACAAAAAACATCCTGCTTTGACTTGGTGGGTATTCATGTCCCCATGTATAAGTCTGTCACTAGGCTCTGACAAAACTCATCTGCAGTAAGGCATTGTGCTACCAGCCAAGCACCTGCTGACCTGATCCAACCTGCTAGGTACCAGCTCTTTGTAAGCAGTAAGATGTGGTCACCTGTGCCATAAGCCTGGTGTAGCCACCAGAGTGGCTGCTATGCTGAGAGTTTCATCAGCAACCAGATCCCTCTTATCTCCACATCCTCATAGCAGCTACAGCCCATCTTTCTGTGCTGCTCAAGAGAGGCTGTTCAGCATCTGCTGTGCTAGACCAGCAGTAGCTGTCATTGAGACCTTAACTGACGAAGTTAACACACCACACGAACAATTCATTATACAACAATTTGCAATCGGAAACCTGCTGAGTACTCATCTACTAAGAGAATCTAACTTCAGCTTTCTGGGATGCTTCAAATTTTCTCAATGGGAAGCACCTAAACTTTGATCTCACATTTTCCTGTCCCTCTCCGTCAGATATCAACTGAAGAGTGTTAAACTTTATATAAGTTTATATAAGATATAATTCAGATAAGCCTCTTTTTTCCCCACTGATGATTGGACTGCAAGGCTCACCAGCATCAACTATGGTAAATTTAATTTAACAAAATCTTTGCCATTCTATTGTTGCATTAAAGGAATCGCCATGTTTAGTTCTCTTCTGGATTTCCTTGTACATTTTAGGAATACAATGATACTATTGACTGTTTTGTGGTTTGTGCCATTGATTTTATTTCTCCCTTCTCAAACACTTGTGCTACCTGATTATCAAGATCTGTAAACAGCAGTGGTGCTGTGCTGAAAGGCTCGCAGGTTTCGTCAAGACTGGTGTCTTTTAACTGTTGGGCATGTCTGTCCTTCCCCACTGTAGGTAGTGCTGTGCCTGCAGCGTGCGACCTTTAAACCCCAGGGAGAGGGAGACCTTAATTATTGCGAAATAGGGGTTATCACTAAGTTACTGCAGGTTCTTGACTATATGTTTATTGATACATTTTTTCATTATTAGACACTTGTTTGTCAGTGGCAAATATTTTGCAGTGACTCCGCCTCTTCTGAGTGTATGTGGATTGCAGTAAGAACTTGGGTGAAAAATGTTATTTTTTAGATCAGAGTGTGACTTTGGACAGGCTGCGTACACCTCTGCTCCACTAAAGCACAAAACACAGTTTGTAACTATTTTCAAGCCTAGAGACGGTACAACTGCCATGATGGGAAAGCAGATTGTATTTCCATTGGCTTTTTTTCACTATGGGCTTGCTAATGAAAATACTGCTTGATGTGACAGTCCACTTAGTCTTGAAATCTTGCCATCTATTGACTGCAATCTTCAATTCTGTATTTAAACTGCTAGATTTCTGCAAAAACAGAGTAACTTCCTGTGGTATTCTGGTGATGCTCTCAGAATAGGACATAATTGTATAATTCCGTAGTACTGGTGTTTTGTAAGGATAAAAGATGATTTTACACCTGGTGGTGTTTTGTTCAGCATGTATAATGACAAACTACAAAAAAACACTCACAAGGAAAGCTATTTTTTGCCAAATATATTATTTTGGGTCATGTTAATTACAAATATTCCTCTTCCAGTGACATTTTGCCACATCTTCCTAAAATGTGTGGCAAATACCAAATTTCTATAGTAGTAGTAAAGTTCTTTCATATAGGATTCTGAGGTGCTCAGAGTCTCATTCACCGGAATGGAAATGAGCTAAATATGCTTTTCTCACGTCCATGTGTTTGTGAGAATTCTCAACAAAGAAATCAATGACTTCACAGCTTTGGTGGTTTTATAAACTTATGAAATTATTACTGGTTCTCAAAGTCTTCAAAAAGCTCTTACAGTTCAGCTCCAACTATGTAGAACAAAAATATGAAAACATCCCATATGATTTAAAGTTTCTAAACTCTCATTTTTAAGTCTAGATCATTTTCTGGTGGGCTAATAAGCCAGCTAGATATTTTTATACATTTGCAGCAAAGAACTGATCTCCATCAAAGCCAGTTGTCTAGGTTTAGTATTACCAGACAGGCTTATGTAAAAATGACATAATTCCAATTTCAAGTGGGTCATCCAAAATATTAATTAAGTTCCAGTATTTCCCAATAAAAGTAATTTCCTAGCAAACATCCTACTTGCTTTCCAAGAAGGAAATGAAACTGCAGAATACAGTATCTTGAAACATTAAGAGATAAAGCTCTAACTTACAGTAGGCAGTTGTGATGCCAATATAGGTCCTCTAGTGAATGCTGTAATGCCTGAGCAACTGTCAGCCTACTTCCTTTAGCTCTGAAATCATCATTTAACATCTAAAAAAGCCCACCAACTAGTGGAACAATGCAAATAAACCAGTATCCTTCCTCTAAATTCCTTTTTGCCACACTTTTTGACAAATATGGCTCTAATAGGTTTTTTGCTGTTTTACAGGAGATGGCAAATTGGCAAGAAAAAACCAACCCCAGACCTGGGGTGCTTATGATGGCTTACTTCTATATCAAGAAATAGGTAATATATGGTTTGATATTGATACTTATTAACTTCAAAACTGTTAAAAAACCTCTGAGCTGATACTGGTTAAGGTATCCCTGCTGAAGGGAGTTATCAGTCATGTAATCTACAGATTCATAAACAATAAAGAAATTAGGAGAATGCTTAATTTTTGAAGCCACTTTGGATTTGTAGTTCCCTTTTGTTCTAAGGGGAGGTGAACCCTTGCAGACTTTGGTTTCGTTTTCTTTCCTTATGTGTAAAGTGAAATAAAAGTTGTGAGTTAGAGACCCAGGCTGTGCCCAAGGACAGCCCTAGCCCTCTGAGCTGAGGTAGACTTCTTTAACAGAGAACATAGAGGTGCCTGTGACTGTGCTTTGCTATAATAGTCAGCAAATCTGTATGTTGGGTTTAATTTTAAGCCAGCTTAATGTTACTCCAGAAGAATGCTACTTGACATGATTTTTAAAAGAGCAAATTTCGAAGTCCCTGAGTCTGAAAAAGAGCTCTCAGGGATTTATTCTTCTACTGCACAAGGATTTGGTACATAAATAAGATGATAAATAAAATCTCGCTATGTTTTTGGTTGACATCATTAGCATAGGGACCTGTTTCTGCTAAATTTGAATGCTAGTGGTTCAGCATACAGAGTGCACCATTGCAAAATTATTTTGGCGATGAAAACTCTAGCAGAACCACAACAGCTGGCTATTTCTTAAAATTTTAATCTGCTGAAAACAAAATCAATTCCAAATAGCAATTTTTAAAATTTTTCTATATGTCTTCAGACTTAATCTAGCATCTGCTAGATTTTGCTAGAGCAGTCAGAAAAAAACAGACTAGCTGGTGCTGAATACCAAAAATGGACTGAGTATGTTTGACTAGATGGGATTTAATGGGGAATCATGGAAATGTGTATTGTCTGAATAGCATTTGCAAACACCCACTCTCTCTGTACTTATGTATGTGCATTGGGTTTTTTTACTCTAAGATACTATATTATTGTACTAGCAAGTTTCTCCCATCTGTGACAGATAAAATCTGTCACAGATTTTAATCTCCAGAAACCAGATCAACAAGAATTTATTTAAATAGTTGAGCATAAATTCTCACTCCTTAATGACCCTCAGATTAGTTCCAATTTCTCTAATGGTAATTTCTGGTAATTACAGAATGCACTGGATACAGAAGAAAGAATAGGTCTTACATTCAAAGTAAAGAGCTGTAAGTCTAGATTTTGTGGCTGATTCAAGTGTTACCTTAAGGTCATGCCTTGAACAGCTCACTTTGATGGGAGTTTCAAAAGAGCTTGAGCGAATCAGATACTGCCCTAAATCCCATAGGAAATTTAGGTGCTTCATTTCGTTAGGCTCCCCTGTAACTCCAAGGATTTAGCTGTGCTTCAATTAGGGGGGTAAAAAAGAAAAGGGAGGTGGGAGGCACCTTGAGTACTAGCTGACAATTTATCACTGGTGTATCCTAGACTGACATCAAATGCTTAACTGGTATTTTTTCCCTAAATAAAAAGATGAACTATTATATTAGAAACACTTAGTTAAAAAAAAAAAGGTTACGCAAAAAAATTTCAGCTATCAGAAAATTATAAAATCAAGAACTAAGCTTTTCTCCTTACTCAGAGATGTATATTAATACCACCACAGGTAACACAATACAATTTTTGTGACTTCAGTTCTGCTCCTCCCAAAGGATACCAGCCATCTGTTTTTCCAGAGGAAACATCTGATTCCCATTCTTAAGTTCCTGTTCCTCAGACAAAGCAGGTTACCCTCACAGTCCCCATTTTGGTGCAGTTCCTGAAAACATCATCACTGGGGTAAATTTAAGTACATCTACGTGCATGAATGATGATGGCAGACTACCTGGGCTCAGCAAGTTGCTGTGCATTTAACACTAATGATTCTTTTGTCTTTATGCTTTGTCTCATTTCCATGTTTTAATCGGTTTTAATCCTGCTTTTTTGTAAGATTTTTTCTCACTCCCCTGCTTTCCTCACTGTATCTGAAACCAAATGTAAACTTAATACCATTTGCATTCTGGTTGAACCTTCAAACCCAGAAATGTTTTTGTGTTAGAAAACTTAGCTCTTTCCTGATTCATCTGCTACATCCCTGACATATCCAAACATGTCCTGCTATTTGCATGTTTGCAAAAATTTGGTACTTAAAGGGTTAACGCACCTTTTGTATCTCAGACGAACTAGGATTTTGCAAGCAGATGTCTGTTGGTTGCGAGAACATATGAGCAAGTATGAGACTAATTTCCTGTTAAGGAGTCGCTACATTAAAAGGATATTTGCATAATCATAGACTAAGATAATGTAGGGAAAACCCCAGAGACCATTCTGATGCCAGGATTAAGCCAAGCCCAACATGTAATTTATTTGAATGCATGAAAGCTGTTTCTTATCATTCACTTCTATCTCAAGTCCCCGAGCCCTTTAGTTGGCAGCAGCAGGCTCTAACTCCTCCTGGCTAATTCATTATCCTCAACAACTTTTAAAAGGGTTATTTTAAGTTTAACTTAACAGTCCCTGCAACTTAATTCATACAATAAAAAAGTTATTCCTTTTATGACTTGTGTCACATATTCAAAATAAAGCTACCACATCTTCTTGGGTCATCATTTTATTTAATGGCCTCACCTTCAGGTTATGGTAGCTTCTGAAATATTGCATGCACCACAAAAACAAGGGTTCAGGACTACACCTATGAAAAACATAGCCAAAACCAATGATAGTTCATAACGCAGGCAGCTTTTTCAACTTGTATATAAAAAATGAGTGTCCGCATAGGAGTTTAGCAGAAGGGCCTTGAGAGAGTACATTAGCAATTAAAAATCAAGGCAATGAAATGTTTCTGAAAAGATTAATACCTACTCAGGGCTGGAGGTCCCTGACTTCCTTTTTAAATCCAATTGCAAGCTGTTAATTTTTATTTAGAGAATCCCGTTGCCAAAGTAAAGAATTTGTCACACTGGCCACCTGATACTTCCCCCATGTAAACATGCATAGAGGCTTATGGCTGGCGTGCTGTAGAGGTGTCTGAAAGGTTTTTTACTTTTTACTCAGCTTGGATGAGTTATTTGAACCCAAAATTCTGGTTGCCAGAAAAAAAAAAAAAAAAAAAACCAAAACAAAAAAAAACCCAAGGCTACCATCATGCTTATTTGCTGTAGTTAAAAAAAAATGGGAATACAAAGATGTGTGTAGGAGTAGGAACAGGGCAGCTGCTGTTTCTGAAAAGCAATAGAGGGAGGAAAACCCATTCAATAGCATATCAGTGGCAATTCAGTCTATGAAGCCTTAAGCCATAGCATAAGGGGAATAATGTTTCAAGTGAGGGAAGGAAAAACATTATGATAAATTATTTAATTATAGTAAAAGCAAGAACAGAGAATATAATTAAGGTCTCAGACACCTAATAAGAAAGCATTTAGTAGCAATGATAGCAACATTAGAAGATAAGCACAGTTAAATGAATAGGACAATGACCACTCTACTGCAATCGAAGCACTAATAAAACACTTTCACTGTAGTAGAAAATAGTACCATATTTTAATATACTTTAACTAGGATTAAAACAGCACAATCCCAGTAGCCCAAATAGTTAGTCAAATATTATTAATTACAAAGTCATATACTAATATACATTAAGATGTATTGTCCTGTTTGAAATTTCTAGTCCTCAGTAAGGAATACAGCTATATTTGAAAGAGAAGGTCTAGACATTTTAAATAGCTAATGCTACACCAATAGCTCCTAAATTTTTGAATTGTTAAAAAAACCCCTATCATATACTGAAGATGAGGAACTAATTCTAATTAGACCAGAAAAGGACAATGACCAATCAATAGACAATACTTGATAACTTAGTGTAGCCCGAAGTTCATATTGCACAAAATTAATTACCAAATAAAATGAAATGACAATACCTTGTAACCTATTCCCATAGGGAGACAAAGGATGGGAGACAGTCATCCCAGTCACATTTAAGTTTAATGTCTCTCCATACATAGTCTATGTTTAACTTGATAAAGGTTCCCAGGCTGTAACACTGAGACCGAAGTTGTGGCATTATGCCATATATGCATTACACAAGTCATGAGCCTTCCCTAATTGTGTGTCTGTGTATGTGGAAATCTATGCAGAAATCTATATGAAGCAATTTATCAGAAGGCTTTACTTATGGAAAAAAAAAGTATTTCCCAAAACTAATTTGCTTACTTCCTTTATTATTAATGATAGGCCATTCACAGCTTCACTTCCAGAAATCCTCCAAAGCTCTGTAAATCTCTGCAACATTCCTAGCTGCCTTACCTATCTTTACAGGTCTTAGATTTTTTTTCCTCATACCATATTCAAAATTGATCCTAACAACACA
>VXAK01008645.1:0-13018 GCA_013399435.1 Arenaria interpres
AGCTCGAGTTAAAGCGCTCGCCGCTGTCCGTGTAGTCGGAGAAACGTTTTGGGAGGAATGTTTTCATTTCAACTGCGTTATAATTAATAAAATTGGATATATTTTATTGTCCGGAAGGTAAGACATTCATTCTTCATTTCAGAGATCCCAAAATTAGATAATAAAACTTCAGGAAGGATTTGGGCCTCACCTTTCTACATGATTTATGACATTTCTACCTACACGACCCCACGAGGGTCTGATTGAGTCATATTTTCTTTAGGCTCTGGATTGACAGCTCACCTGCAGGGCTAAGTACAAACAGTAATTATACTCTTTTATTTAATATAAGAGCAGAGGCAGAGAAACCTCTCTTTATGAAACAGAAAGAGTCAGAATTGGCTGCTAGTCTTGTTATCCTCCAGTAAAATATTTCCTTCTGGGGGGGGGGTTCTGTCACCTCTCAAATAGCTCCCAAACTACTCCCGGTAACTGTCTGTTTTGCTGTGGCAATGAGCTGTATCTCTTAATTATTTCTCTGATCATTAGACAACATGGGGCTTTTTCCCCCCTCTCATATACCTTTGCATGTAATAGGAGCAACACATTTCCCCTTACGGCTGTGCTAAGGAAGACTGTGACGGTGCAATGTGGAAAATTGCCTGTTAAGCCGGTTTGCGCTTGGATGACTCCCCTATTCCAGCTGTCTGGCTTCAACAACAGCTTGAGATGTACAGAATATTGTTTGTGTGCATGTTTTGGGGCGGGGGGGGGAAGTGTAAATCTTAGCAGTAATTAGTTTCCCAGAAAGAGTGCTTCCTGCTTCATCTGCAAAGTACCAGGCAGGTAGATTACGGTTTAGTGAATTACACCCAAGGGCTGTCTCTAACCTTCAAATGTGCTACCATATTATTTCATTTTTAGACAGTTTAATACAGTTCCTGATCGTTAATATGATTTTAATATCTGACAGTGCAAAAGGGTAATAATGTTGTGGGGCTAAGAAAGTAGAAAAGAATAAAATAGCTGTCACCATTGCTGATTCACTGCTGCCATGTCATCCCTAGAAAATATATTTTATTGCCCCGGTATGTCTGCACAGCTCGCGGAAAGAATCAGTCATTCAGCTCTCAGACCTGTAAAAATGATTTTAATTCCATTTCTGTTTGTTCCAGCTCTTACCTCTTCTCCGAGAGCTGTGCCAGATACCACCTGTGACCAGCAGGTCCCATTCAGCCTCATGTTTGCAGACATCTCCCACCAGCCAGGAGCTTTGTCAGGAGTAAGACTGACAGCACCAAAGGTGACCAGGGCTGAGGGACAGTGACTGACAACGGACCAACCCCACGCTTTGCTCAGAAGGTTAGAAAGCATGACTCAAAACCATCTTTCTGGGGATATTTCTTGGTTGCTTTGTCATTCTTTTCCTTATTTGCCCTGCGTTTCCTTTTTCGTTTTGAATTTTTACTGAGATTTAAATACAGACTTGCGGGTCTTAAGTGGTCGCACAGGTTTCAGAGATGGGACCTCTGCCGTCTGTTCTCCCAAGTCCTGTCTGATTTACATGTGGAAGTTGGTGCAGGGGTCCTGTGGCTAGCACAGACTGCCATAGAATCATAGAATCGTAGAATGGTTTGGGTTGGAAGGGACCTTGAAGATCATTGAGTTCCAACCCCCTGCCCTGGGCAGGGACACCTCCCACCAGACCAGGTTGGTCCAAACCCCATCCAGCCTGGCCTTGAACCCCTCCAGGGATGGGGCAGCCACAGATTCTCTGGGCAACTTGGGCCAGGATCTCACCGCCCTCACAGCAAACAATTTCTTCCTGAGATCTCATCTAAATCTCCCCTCTTTCAGTTTAAAACCATTCCCCTTCGTCCTATCGCTCCCCTCCCTGATCCAGAGTCCCTCCCCATCTCTCCTGTTGCCCCTTAAGGGACTGAAAGCGGCTATAAGGTCTAATGCCATATAACCATTTGATGCTATATAACCATGTCACTGTGACACTGCACTTCAACAAATAAAATTCAACTGATAGGCAGAACTGGTTCACCTACACGCAATGCCACATTAATGCAACCAAAGTGCTCTCAGGACTGAAGAAAACATCTATATGGGACTGTATTATTCTCGATGTGCACTTAAATTCACTTAAGAGTTTGCTCAGGAAACTGTTTCACACAATATGGGCTCAACAACAGACTCGTAAGCTCTGTGAGGGAAAAATCTGTCTTCTTCCTTGTGCTGTAATTGCCAAAGAACACAAGGCCTGGCAAAGACTCCATTAGGTAACATCCTTCCACTACCAACGCTTTCTGTCTTTGAACCAGTTAATTAACTGTGTGATGACCTTCGCTTTTACCTATGCCTTGTTAATTTAAGAACACATGACAAAAAAACTTATTCGATCACTTTTGAGAAACCACGATAGCAGAAGAATCGGTGTACCAAACGATTCTTCCATGCCCACAGTCAATGACTCCTTCAGAGAATGCGAACTGCTCTGAAAGCTCTGGCTTTATTTGGTGTGGTTTTTGAAAAGCAATGTGCTGTATTTAATTAGGGGCTAGTTATATACTTAAAATACTTTCTGTCAGTTTTGTTGGTAAAATCATACGACTTATCCGTCCCCCCTGAAAGCCTTTTAAGTTCAGTGTGGCTAAGAAACCCATGATTTTAATTGCGGTAGGAAGGCCTTCTAAGAGGAGGATCTCCACGGATGTTTGCTGTGAGGCAGCAACCTGCAGCCCTACCCAACACACAGCCCGATAAGCAGCAGCCTCTGACCCCTTCTGCCCCGGTCTCACCTCTCACGGCACTGGTCGATGAACAAAAACTGCTTTCCTCCAGAGCCGGGTCCCGCAGGCAGCTCGCAGAGTCAGGCTGACAAACTCTGGCTCCCTCGATTGCCCCAGTCGTTTCACCTCGCATTGCTTTCCTGTTTGGCGGTAATAAATTAGATAATCATTACAAGCAAGAGGATTATGAAGATAATTAACAAATGAGACTGTTGAAGGATTTATTGCTCTGGCCTGATCCTTCGCTAGTTTCCCTGAGAAAAAGCATCATCTAGCTCACATTTGCCAGTAATTAGCTTTGTCTTTATTGCATTGTAAATACTGCTTTAATTACTGCACTATTTAGCTCAGGAGATGAGATCCGATTGCACTAACTTAAATGGGATTCTTGTGCTACCAATTTTTTTTTTCCCTTAATTCATTTTATTTTTAACTCCTTTTAAGATAAACACACAACACAGATTGGCAAACACATCTGGATGTGTTTTCATGATTAAAACCTTAAAGAGGGCTTCTGTAAGGGAGGATGAACTCAGTTGTTAGACAAAAAACTGCTCCTTCAGGGGGCTGCCATAACAGACCTGTGCTGGGATACAGACATTTTCTATTATTCTACTCATATAGAGAGGCAAACACTCAGCCACAGACCACTAGCAGAGCATTTTCTTGGCTTACAGCAATTCCTGCTGCTGCATATGCTCTGTGCTATCCCCCGTGCATCTATCCATCCAAACTCAATGACAAGATGTGATTTCAGTCTAGTAGGTGTCACCCACATGAAATTTAGATGAGTTTTTGCTGTGTTTCATCCATAGTCAAGGTTAAGCAAAGGAAGAGAAGTGCTGACGTCCCTCACTCCTAACTCAGCCTTTCGTTGATGCAGAATTCATGTGGGAACCCAGCTCAGGGGAGCAATACAAAGTGTCGGGATACGTGGTCTCCTGACACTGGGGAATATAAACTCCCCAACGGTTCTAACTCCCCGTATCATACAGGATCTAGTGACAAACATGATCTTCCCTATTTCGTTTGCCCCTGCATCTGATTCAGCTTACCAAAAGCTCTCTATTCAACTCAAAGAGAATGTTTGTATGCCCACCGTAAGAACTGTTAGGGGCTGAGCCTGTTTTGTTAGCAAAGTAAATGCTGCTTCCTCCTGCCCCTCTATGCAAGGGATAAAATAATAAGAGTCCAAAAAAGCACATCTTGTTATCTGATGTTCAAAGAAAGATGGATAAAAACACTCCGGTTCCTTTTTCCTGGCTTTGTCAACAGATGGGAGCTATACAATTTTAGCTGGACTAGGAAACACTTCCTATTGGAGACATCTATTTGGTTCTGATTACCTTCAAGAAGAAATGTGTGGAACCTCATTACTTCGGTCATTCAAAACTAGACTAGATAAAGCCCTGAATTTGCCATCACGAAGGACACCAGTAGGAAAAGTCCTTCAGCCCCCGCTGGAGTTCACATTGTAAAGTCATGTGGGGCCAGTTGTGTCTAGAGTTTGTTGTGGTGCAGAAGTATTAATCAGCAAATTTTCTTTATAACCTAGAAATGACAGTGATTTAGAAATGTGTGGAGAAGCAATTGTAATTGGCTTGGAATCGTAGCCAGCTTTTGTATAACACTGCTCGGTTGATGTGGGATGAGCAGTGGACACCGTCTACCTGGATTTCTCCAAGGCTTTTGACGCGGTTCCCCACAGCCTCCTCCTAGAGAAAGTGACGTGTTATGGTCCAGACCGGTGGCCTGTGCGGTGGGTGGGGAACTGGCCAACAGGCTGCACCCAGAGGGTGGTGGTCAAGGGCTCCCTTTCAAACTGGCAACCTGTCACCAGTGGGGTCCCCCAGGGATCGATACTGGGCCCAACGCTGTTTAGTATTTTCATTAGTGATCTGGCTGATGGGATCAAGGGTACCCTGATGGAGTTTGCTGGCAACATCAAACTGAGTGGGGAAGGGGACACTTCAGAAGGGAGAGCCAGACCTGGAGAGGCTGGAAGAGTAGGCTAACAAGAACCCTGTGAATTTCAACACGGACAAGTGTAAGGTCTTGCACCTGGGAAAACATAATCCAGGGGTGCAGCACAGGCTGGGATCTACCTGGCTGGGGAGCAGCTCTGTGGAAAGGGGTCTGAGGGCCCTGGTGGACAACAAGCTCAACAGGAGTGAAGAGTGTGCTGCTGCTGGGACAAAGAGAGCCAACAGGGTGCTGGGCTGTATCAACAAGGGCATCACCAGCAGAGAAAGAGGTCATTGTCCCACTCTATTCAGCACTTGCGGGGCCACACCTGGAATACAGTGTTCAGTTTTGGTCCCCACTATACATAAGAGATGTGGACAGGCTGGAGAGGGTCCAGAGAAGGGACACAAAAGGACTGGGAAGCTGCCATGTGAGGAAAGGTTGAAAGTACTGGGTTCAGCCTTGAGAAAAGAAGGCTTTGGGGAGACCTTACCACCATGTTCCAGTATTTAAAGGCTGTTGACAAAGATGGAGATTCCCTTTTTACAA
This sequence comes from Arenaria interpres, assembly GCA_013399435.1. Classification (NCBI taxonomy): domain Eukaryota; kingdom Metazoa; phylum Chordata; class Aves; order Charadriiformes; family Scolopacidae; genus Arenaria; species Arenaria interpres. The sequence goes on from VXAK01008645.1 coordinate 5,292, forward strand.
GGAGTCCCATAGAAAAGACGAGGGGTGATGGGTGCAAGTTACTCCTGGGAAAATTCCAATTGGACACAAGAGGAAAATTTTTCACAATGAGAACAATCAGCTTTTGGAATAATCTCCCCAGGGAGGCGGTGGGTTCCCCAACAACAGACACTTTTAAGATTCAGCTGGACAGGGTGCTGGGCTATCTTGTCTAGACCGTGCTTTGGCCAATAAAGGTTGGACCAGATGAACCTTGAGGTCCCTTCCAACCTAGTGTTCTATGATCTCTTAAAAGATCAAAGTTTACAAATTAAGTAGGATCAGTTAATAGGAAACTTGAAAACATTACAAAGATTGAGACAGAATAATTTATAGTTGTATTTTTGTATTATGTCAGCCCTGCCTGTGAAACTACACAGCCTATTTAATCCTTTTACTTAAAAAGGAGACAGAAGGATGTTACCAAACCATGCAAATTAATTTCCAATAACTATTTGCATTCTGCCCACTACTTTCTCCTGCAGATGACAGTATGCCTTCACTTCTAGTCCTAAACTGCTGCTAATTTTCTTCTTTATACAACAGTCTGAAGGAACCACTCAAGGCAGTACCAAGCCTATTTACTAAAAACATGTGTGAATGAGACCTGAAAAGTACTGTCTTCACTCTAACTGGCTCTGATGACTCTTACAGTAAGGACCACACTAAACACCATTCAAGGGTCCCAAAATTCCTCACTGTTGAAAGAGGATACCACTGTATCCCCACATACCCCTCTACAAAGCATCCACAGAGTTCTTTCCTGGGGGTGGCTGTGCTTCAGCTATGACAGAAGGGGCCCTCATTTATAGCAAATCCATTTAATTATTTTGAGAACTTCAAATCAGAGCCACTATATAAAATCGTGGCCCTATCAGGAAAGATAAATGAGCCGCCTTATAAAGCAGGCCTGCCAGATTGAATATATTTGACTGAATGCTTCATACAGGATACTGTGTCATAGTTTGGGTAGGGAACATCTATGATTTAATCCTCCCAAACTCCATTAGAAGCTTTGTGCCACATACTCTATATTACCCCCATGCCCCCACTCCTCTTCCATCAAATGGATTTACCGTCCCAGCAACAGAAGGCTGGAGGTGGATAAAAAATATGCCTGCACAGCTAGGAGTGCTCTGATGCCATTGTAATGTGGGCATAAAATCAAGGAACATATGTAGAGGCAGCTGCTCGCAGTTGTGAAGGCATGTAAAAAATATGGGACTGTTGAAAAACTTTGATAGATTTTATAACTGGGGAACTATATATTTTTATCGTACACTATATGAACCCACAAAAAGTGATGCTTTCCTTCAGTACATTTATTCATTGCTCGTTTACAACGGAGTAATTCCATCATGCAACAAACTGGAAGGTTTATGCCTAGTCTCTTCACTGAGAGTTATAAGTTCATTGCACTAAATCTGTCTGACGGAGGAACCAAACAGTGACAAGGACTAGGGGCATTACAGAGAAGGCTGGAATGAGCTTGCTCTTATGGTGAATCCCTGGCTGTATTTCAGTTCCATGTACATTGCTTCTTAAAGGAACTAGGGGAACCTTTTTTTTTGGTGTCTGGAGTTGGGATCCTAGGGTGGATCGTTCAAGGGAAGGCTAGAAACCAATTCTGAAGTTCTCTGAAACAGGGTGTTTCAGTGAGTGTACATCCAGTCCTCCTGGATTATCTTCCCAATACCATCCTGATCTTTACCTTTGTTCATATACTCAGCAGATCTTAAGATGAGTGTCCTCCTCACTTAGTAGGTGAGATTGCTGCCTTTGAATGGGAGTTAGGTTAGACAAAGCGACTGTTACAGCAGAGAAGACAAGATACAGAATATTGCTGGATCTACCATACTTCGGACCTTTCCCTTTTAAAGCAATCCAGGAACTTTAACTGGAGAAAGGTAAAAGTAATGGAAGCTGAGGGCTAACAAAGGAGAAACTACAAAAAAGGGCGAACAACTGCATATAGGAACAGTGCAAAACTTTCTTGAAAAGGCAAGGATTACATATTTTTGAGTCAACCTTACTTTGTAATGTCATCGTGGCCCTTGATTATTAAGTTTAACACGGGTAGCATAAAGCCCCCAGTGCATAACCTGCTGCTACAGACTAGGTATCAATTACCCTCACCTCGTGGGAGGCCATGAGAAAGACACCTAATATTGGCCATCTCTTGATGTGTAAAATGAGTAAACAAAGTGAAATTGCTACCTTGTAGAGATACGGGAAGGATCGTCTAGCTAACACGATCAAAGAGCTTTTAAAGTCTATGCATTTTCATTACAAACTAACTGAGCCCTTCCAGAGAGAGGGAAAATAGGATGCAATTATTATTTCTATGTCTATCACTCATGTTCTAATTTGTAAATTGACATAAAATACCAGATGGGGAAACTAAGCAGTCTGATGGGAAGAGTTAGCTTTGCAGTAGCTGTATGCAATACTCTGTCTGGTTTTTGTGACAAAGCAGATGAGGGCTCAGGCAGAGAAAGACGTGACAGTAGGAATCCTAGGAGTCTATGGCAGTGGGTCTCTATGAGATTGTCACAGCAGTAGCATCGTCACTAAAAATCACTGGCATAATTAGTCTGGATCAACTTGACCCATAAGACCGATGGTTTGCAGAATCTGTCAAGGAACAGTTTCTTTGTACGCAAGTGGACAGGTGCAAATCTCTGCTTTTGCCATGAAATTTAACTTATTGGAAAGTTTACGTGTGCATGCAAATACAGGTTGTCGTCGGTTGTCGACGGTTTGTCTTGTCGACGGTTGGACAAGGTGATCTTTAAGGTCCCTTCCAACCTAGAAGATTCTGTGATTCTGTAATAGTCTTGAAACAGAAGGAATAGTCACCAAGAGAAGTCATATCCACAGTGTGGGTAAACAACTGCCAAGCAAGTCTTCCCTACTAACACTGTTATCTTCTACCAGCTGTAACAATGAAAAATAGCATAAATAGATGGACACAAAATTTTACTTCCTGATTATTGATTTGGAATTCAGAGCAGATTAAGTCAAAAGGAAAGCAGGCACAATCTTAAAGTTTTCTGATGAACTATGCAAAGCGTTTAGACAGTGTCAATCTAATCTCCAGCCATTGTCATTGTTAGCTTCATAAGAAACAGGAAATGAATAAGCGATATATATCACTTCTAAGAAAAACACACAAGGGAAAGTTAATTGTTAGTAAAGTACAGCGCAATTCTGTGCCATATTCTCCTGTGGAAAATTAGAGGTTTTCAGTGACCGAGAATAGAATTCCAAGCACTTTTATCAATGTTAAAAGTCCTTCAGCTTCTTTTTCAAAACTACTCTCTATGAGAGTACGGTAGAAATTATGTTAGATTTCCTTCTCGCCCTTCTTTCTCCAGATCCTATCATCCAGAACTAACCTAAAAGATTGACAGACATTTCTTATCAGTGTTATGTTTTACGTGGTTATTTGCTGTCTTTGAGACTAAATCAGAAAAACATGTGGCACATTTATCCACCACTGCAGATATAATTCTGATCTTTCTAATCTTTCTCTCTTCCTCTTTCTTGCTATCAAAATGCTACCGACTAATTTATGTCCAAAAAGCACCTTGAAGATGTAAAGCCCAATACAAGTGCTAAGTATTTGAAGCACAGCAGAGCCAGTCCAGTCAAGCATTCCACAGTCTATTGTAATTATGCTGCTAAAATGAAGGTTGCAAGGGCCTTATCTCCATACGTTCCAAACAGGCTAATGCCAATTTTCTGTCCTCCAGAATACTCATAAGCCAACATCTACTACTACTGGTGAAATCTCTACTTGTCTCCAAAGTCAGGAGGCTGTCGTCTTCCTCACCACATGGTCAGGCTCTCAAATTCCCCATATTTCTAACTACACAAAGGAAAAACCCTGGCTTTTCATAACATCAAGAATATGAATAACTTCTAATTCAAGGTCATCAAGACCTGGGACTTCAGAATTTGTCAGTATCTTACCTCTCAGTGTCACTCATGCAGAGTGTGACTGCAACCGCCCTGGGCATGGCAAGGTGTCCCATCCCACTCAGAAAAAAAGGGGGGTAAGTGACTCCAATTCGTAAATTCCCAATGGCATGGACCAAGGTGAGATAAATCTCAAGGTCTGTATAAAAGTGTTAATTCCCAAAATGATTAGTATAGGTCTTAACAAGTCCATGATAATTGATCAGGTGTATTAACAAATTATGGCAAGTGGTGAGGTATAGATTGTGTTACTGAGCATGTTACTTACACAACAACTTATGGCAAGAGGTACTGAAGGTCATTACTTAACAACTCGGAGAGAGAAGAGAAACTGAGGGGTTGAGAAAGGAAAAGATAGAGAAAAAGACAAAGATATAGAGATCACTGGTCCTGGTTCCAGCGTCTTTTCAGCGAATCTTCCTGGGTATGATCTTCTTTCTTGGGAGAGATCTTTCCAGGTACAGCCTTCTTTCTTGGAAAAATCTTCCCAGGCACAATCTTCTTCTTTGTTCCCCCAAGGGGCACTTATTTTCCCCTTTTATGTTTGCTGAATTAGCACAGTCAACCCCCCTTGCCAAGGACAGCCTCATCTCAGGTTTCTCCCTTCTCTCAGGTGACGAATGCCATAGTCATATATTTTTTAACATGATCTCCATAATCTTCATTAGCATGGGGTGTGTGCTTTCATATGCATTTTGCAGATAATGAAGCACCGGTCACTTATCAGACACAATGGCCTCAAGAACAGAGAACTAGCAAGCTCAGCACACGAGTGGCACAACTATCTTGTCTCCACAAGACAGTCCTCCCACTGCTTTTCTGGGGCCTGTGAGTCTTATTAGTTCTTTGAACATCAGGCCTGCATTATTTATTTCCTTGCGAGTGTTTGAGGCATTCCGCTGAAGGCTTGGAGGGCCTTCTCCCTCAGGTCAGGGAATTTAGAGGTAGTCTAAAGAGTAGACAAGGGGACGAGGCCTTGCTTCCTCTGGGCAGTCCCAACAAAGGCTGCAGAAGACAGAGCTGTGGCGTGAGGCTGAGGGGCCCAGACACTACAGGCACCTCCACTGCACAGCCCAGAGAAGGAGCAAAGGTCCAGGTCTGACCTGAAATGAAGCCCCTGGTCCTGTGGGCAGCAGGTGAGAGGGGTGGATGGAGGTCCCAGGTGAGGCTGCTCAGGGACATTAAGAGCTGTGGATGTCCTCGGGGACCTGAACACCAGTGCTGTCCTTGCCTCACCTTAGACCTTGGGGAAATCAGTGGTGCTTTCAAAAGTATCCACTGACCCCGAGGAAACAAATGTAAGGATTGTGCAGTTTTGCATGAGTGCTCAGAGATCTGCATTATTCATCTGGCCCTCATCACTACACTGAGCTCCAGGGGAACTTTACAATACTGTCAAAAGGTATTACTTGCTGTATCTGTATGTTTTATAGGTCAAACCATTGTTCCTGCTTTCCAGGTAGGATTCCAAGGCTCAGGCAGGCTGCTGGCACGTCTGCGTGGCACAACCGAGTATGAAACACACCTCCTTGAGACAGCAATATCCATTGCTGCTGCAGAACCAGGAGCAGCATGGTTTCGGCACAGCCTCTGAACAAATAAGCAGTAATGATGAAAGGCTGCACTTACAAGGTCTGGCACAGCGATGCTAAATGTGGCCAGGATGCTTTCAGGCTCTTCAGAGTCTCTGCTCCTTGTTAAAGCCATGCCACGCGAAGGCATCAGCTTGGAATCTCCATGCTGATCATTGGCGGGCATGCCCCGAGTGATTCACCCGCAAGTGTGAAGGGAGTTTATGGCAAAATAAAGAAAACTTTTTTTTTTTTTTTTTTTTGAGGATTATTCCTACAGCCCTGACTTCTATTTATAGGAGACCACCTCCTGAAGTCACTGGAAGACCATAGGAATCACAGATGTTTTAAAGGTGGACAAGAGATGAAGCATTTTTTACGAACAAGTCTAAGATCCTCCTGTTTTGTTTGACACACAGAAACATCTCTTAACTCTTATTCAGACAAGAAAGGGGAAAAAAAAAAAAAAAGAATCTGTCACCTCCTTCACAGAGCTTACCAACAGCCTGTGCTGCAGTCTCAGCATTTTCTCCCACTTTATTTTATTAATGGAAAGAAATGGTAAGAATAATCTGCATGGAATAAAAAGCTGTTGAGCACATTCTGCTCTGTACAGCATGGCAGCTGAATTTCAGTTAACTCCAGCAGGCTATGGTTCTGTGTTTTGCAGACTTCTCCCTTCCCCTGCCTCTCAGCAATCCGTTAGGACCTGGTGAGAAATCTTTCTACAAAATTTGTAAATTTGTAAAGCTTTAAGGGGAGCTGGAGATGTACAAGTTTTACTTGTGCTGGCATTACAGTGGTGTGCTTGAGACCCCCTGAATACGCTCCTGTACTTAGCATAGAGTACTTTGTACATAGCACCAAATCGTCTTGGAAAGGAATAAGATGAGCTCATGATCTCATTTTTTTTTCATGTTAATTTTCCAGACTGTAGGGCAGTGACATTGTGCAGCGTTCATAACATAACATTACAGTAGAGTTATTTTGTCCTGGAGGACGTAAACAAAGAAAAAGCCCCCGAGTAAGGTTTAGCCTTTAGTATGAGGACTCTCTTCTTCTTGGGTGAATCGCAAACCTAAGAATCCTGAGGCCTCGAGCACAAAACAGCAGCCTTCCGTTTCTAGAAGAATTTTTCATTAGCATCTTTTCCCAATATTTTACTCTACTACCAGACTTCAGAATGGTGTGAAGTGATGAATGGCCTCGTAATGAAATGCATGACACCTGAGTGTTTTTTCATTTGTATTGGAAGCCTGTCAGTGTTAACATAAAATGCCCAGCTCAATAACTTGCTGTAAATCAGCATTAAATCTATGACAGTTAATGCATTTACACCAGCAGGAACAAAAACAGTAGTTGCCCCTGTATTAAAAAAAAAAAAAAAGGATTTACTTTCCTTAGATTATTAGCAAGTCAAATAATCAAATTCTGCATATAATACACATTAGCTATATAATATATATTTATGCAAAGCGGAAACCTCCGTTTTTACTTGTCTTGTGTGTTTTAGTGCCTACTAAATGAGGCGTAGAGGTGTTAACGGTCCTTCCCTGAGGAGAGCAGCCTCCAGAGCAGATAAATCTGCACTGGGGAAGGGAATCGTGGCAACAAAGGGTCAGCGAGGAGTCCAGGAAGGCTAGACATTTTTCAAGGAGAAAGTCTTAAAAGCACAGGAGCACTGTGCGCTGTAAAGTGAGTCGTCGGGGGAAAAGACTGGCCTGGCTGAACAAAGATATAGGGTCACAGCTCAGGGGAAAAAAGGAGAGTTTATGGCCTTTGGAAAAAGGAGTAGGGCACTCAGGAAGGTTACAAAGGTGTTGCAAGGCCATGTAGGGAAAAGATTAGAAAGGCCAAAGCCCAACTAGAACTTTACCTGGCCTTGATGTTAAAAACAATAAAGAGAATTTCTATCAATATATTAGTAACAAGAGTAGGAGTCAGGAGAATCTCCATCCTCTATTGGACATGGGAGGTAAGATAGTGACAAAAGATGAGGAGGAGGCTGAGATACTTAATGTCGCCTTTGCCTCTGCCTCCAGTAGTAGAGTCAGTTGTTCCCTGAGTACCCAGACCCCTAATCCAGCAGATAGGGGTGGGGAGCAGAATGAAGCCCCTGCAATCCAAAGGGAGGTGGTGAGGGACCTGCTCCAACAC
>VXAK01008645.1:13108-29875 GCA_013399435.1 Arenaria interpres
CAGGAACAGCATGGTGAGCAGGACTCAGGAGGTGATTATCCTCCTGTACTGGGCACTGGTGACACCCCACCTCAAGTGCTGTGTCCAGTTTTGGGCTCCCTACCATAAAAAAGACATCGAGGTGCTGGAGCGGGACCAGAGAAGGGCAACGGAACTGGTGAGGGGTCTGGAGAGTAAGCCTTATGAGGAAGGACTGAGGGAGCTGGAGGTGTTCAGCCTAGGAAAAAGGAGGCTGAGGGATTCTTCTCAGCCTTCTCACTCTCTACAACTAGCTGAAAGGAGGGTGTAGAGAAGCGGGGATTGGTCTCTTCTCCCAAGGAACAGGCAATAGGACAAGAAGAAATGGCCTCAAGATGCACCAGGAGAGGTTCAGATTGGATATTAGGAACAATTTTTACACAGAAAGGGTTATTCAGCCTTGGAATGGGCTGCCCAGGGAAGTGATTGAGGCACCATCCCTAGAGGTTGTCAAAAGATGGGTTGACATAGTGCTTAGAGACATGGCTTAGTGATATGGGGGGTTTTTTTGGTATGTTTTGTTTTGTGTTTTTTTAATTTTTATCAGAGTTAGGTTGATGGTTGGACTAGATGATCTTAAAGGTCCTTTCCAACCTAGATGATTCTAAGGTTGACTTTGAGGAACTAATGAAGTGAAAGTAATAGAATGGCAAAAAGATTCCCAAGCATTCATTGCTGAGATTTTCTTCTTGAACACACTACACAAAAATCTGAATTTGTAGCCAAAGTCCCTTGCAGGTTCCAGATGGTGTGACATTTAGCCTTGCTGTTTTCCCCAACTGCGCTCACTGACACTGGAGGCATGGATCTAGAAATAACACTGTTTATTGTACAGTACAATAGCAAAAATAGAAATAAATGTAATTTAGTTTTACATGGTGTGGCAACTTTTTAACAGAATTTTACTTGGCTCATGGTCTGTTTTATTTTCTGTTTCATGTTTTTTTGTGAAAAGTAGTCTGGGAGTGTTTTAAACTGCTGCAATGCAAGATGTGTCGCTTTTCATTCTGCTAAAGGCTTACTTTTACCACAAGAATCCCTAGAGCTCATCTTCTGAGCTTTGTTTGAATGTAATTTTATATGTCCTCAGAGCGAAACACTGCAAATGGAAGGACAGAGTTGTGATTAATATGCTGCGTAGAGGGGTGTCTGAAATAGAACGTTAAGAGTTTTCAGATTTGCCTCTGCAAAAGAATCCAAAATGTGCTGATTAGTGACTGCAGACATATTTTAAGATGAGATGGGGTATGTTTTGGGGGTTTGTTTGTTTTTTAAGAAAGAGAAAATTTCCTGGGTACTAAAAAATAGTTACAGCAGCTTGTATAATACAAATTAACCTGATAGCATATGCAGTGGTACAAGCTGTTTATTATGGGGTACAAGAGTCCTTTCTCTACCAATAGCTTTTCAAAACCAGCTCTTGTAGCTTAGCAAGTGTGGTGTTGTCATCCCTGTATCATCATGTCTCATCATCTTCTAAAAATGGGAGCAGGGTCAACAAGAAAAATGTGTTTTTTCCAGGTAGCTAACCTTAGCGATTTATGTCTACAGCTGCTTGTATTCTGCATGCAATTCATGCAAGGCCATCCCAGGCATAAAGAATGCCTGTTGCAAACTCCTGCCATTTCACGCAGCCAGTACATTGGCACTGAAAAATACTACTACCCGTATACACTTGTGCCTGGGACATGCCAGCACATTAGAAAATTCTGGAAGTATCAAAAATATAAAGCAGTGCCACGTAAAAGACCAATGAACTGGAATTTAAAGGTCTGTACTTCTTTTAAGCAGATTTCTGATGGGGAGGTAGAAGGAAAGAGGGAGCAGTGTTGGCCTTGGTGGTTTTGCTCAGGAGAGTATTTCAGCAGAAAAGAAGCTGAAATTATGGCAGGCTAGAATTAAGCACTTTTTGTATTTCTGTTACTTGCAAATCAGCAGCCATCAGACTTCAAATTTAGATTTTTCTATTTACTAAGCGATTGCAAATTATCCAATTTATTTTAAACACATTTCTCTACAAGTCACAGAGGTATCTGATGTCAGGGCTTTTGTGGCCACCTAGCTATATTAAGTAGCCATTTCATTAACTGATTCCAAGCATTTAGCACTCCTAAAAGATGCACCTTAAGGAGATACCTCTTCATTGCACTGAGTGGCCACATACTCTGTTGTTCTATGCATTGTCCTATAGTGATGATTGATTTCTCCACTGACTTTAGCAAGAGCCTAGGACGACTGTTTTAGATTAGACACTGAAATGTAGAAATTTGCACTTGGCTTTGTTAAATTGCATTCTCTTATTTCAAACTGTTCCCCCAGTATGTCAGGAAAGTTCTGAATCCCCATCCTGGCATCGTCATGCAGTATTATGTGCAAATTTAAATAAGGATTTTCTCTACTCAGTCGTTCAGGTATAACATACCCGACAAGACAGGCTACATTCACATACTACTTCCTGCCATTTTGACAAAAAATGTTAACAATGACTGTGGGGGCCCCGAGGGCACTAACAGGCCTGGCAGCCTCGCCTGGGGCCGCCCCACACCCACTCCTGCCCTCGGGCCCAGGGGCTCTATCTAAACTCAGCCCTGAGGCCTTTAAGCCTTGTCTGAGCTACGGCAGAGGGTGGTTGGCCTCTAGCTAAGGTGTGTGTATATATTGTATATATTCTCTACTGTGAGGGTGGTGAGACGCTGGAAAAGATTGCCCAGAGAAGCTGTGGCTGCCCCATCCCTGGAGGTGTTCAAGGCCAGGTTGGACGGGGCTTTGAGCAACCTGGTTTAGTGGGAGGTGTCCCTGCCCAGGGCATTGAGTGGAACTGGATGATCTTTAAGGTCCCTTCCAATTCAATGCATTCTATGATTCCATAGCTGTGCCTGGCAAAACATCCTGCTGTTCCTGACATGTGGCCTGACTTTTTGGCCCTGCATTGTGATGACCGGGCTGTGTCTTGTCCTGGTCACCCTCATTACACTCGACCTGTGGGCTGACTCCCTGGCTTTTCCTTGGACCTGTCTCCCTGCTGTGAATGTCCCTGCTGATCTGGGCTCTTGGTTGAACCTCCTTGGCGCTCTCCTGCTTGGGTGCCATGGGGCTGGCTCCTGGCTGGGGAGGCACCTTCCCAGATGGCTGTGGTACCATGCTAGACCCCCTTTCCCTTGGAGAGCAGCTGGTTCTAGTGATGTCTCTCTAGCTACATTTTTCTAATCAGGTATGCACTCATACAACAGTTCATTATGAAACAAGTTTTTGTAGACTATCTGGGACCCATATAGAATGGTCAGAGCTGTCACTGAAGTCTACCCGTGTAAATTTGGGTACTTTTCTCTTACTGTTAAAGTCTATTATCTTGTTAGAGAATGTGTATAAGTAGATGTGATTTAATGTATTCATGACATGCTTACAAGCTGTCATTCATCTTCTGACTAAAATTCCAATGTTCATAAATACTTTTTTTTCTTATTATTCATTCAAGTACTTTAGGTGCTTGAGAGTAAGCTGCTGGCTGTATCCCAAGGCTGTCATTTTTCTTGCTTGAAGATGTGTCCTTTCTAGGCTTCTGATGCCTTATCTGTCTTGCATGAGTTATCAAAGACAATAGTTAAACATTTGAGGTTGTTTCAGCCCACTCCAAGTTATTTACTGTAAAATTCAACAGGATGAGCAACTTAAATTTCTGAAGAGAAAATAGAATTTTATGTTTGGTATTTTTCTATTGCCTTTATATTACCTTTCATTTAGCTTTCACTCCGAGGTGGTGCAGACCCACACTGACTTTCTCAGTTTGATCCTTCTCTTGTGGCTGGGAAATGCTATCACTTTAGCTTTTTCATTCAGGCTTATTGTCACCTTCACATATCCCTTTCTTTATTGACAAACAGTGATTAGAACAGTTTAAGAACTTGTTGAATCACTTGCATGGGAGAAAGCTGGACAAAGCAATAAGAATGTCCCTAACTGAGGTGTTCTGAATAGCCCTGGGGAGAAGTCTGTCATTAACTTGGGGTAAATAGCCTTCCTCTGATCTGCCATTTTTCTTTCCCAATATATAACTGTGTATTTGAAATTCCTTGCTATCCCATAGTCTTGTGCTAGAGATGACCTGTTGGGTACTTGCGAAAGGCCTCATCTATAATAATATCTTGGTTTACTGATCTATAGGATCACACTGTGGCAAGGCCCTTTTGTTTCCATCTCCTACAGACATTTATCATGTCTCAAGTAAGCACCCTTGACGTACAAGGCAAAATTCCTTACTTTTCTGTATCCACCCCTTACTAATCAGTCATTATTTTTGCATTAATCTTGCAGTTTGCCAATTACTCTGTCAAATATCTTCTTTCTAAAGGAAGTGGCAGCATTGATCATATCTTAAGAATACAAGCCCTTCTTTGTCCTGCATATCTTTTGAAGACATCTTTGACTGAGTCATAATTTCTTCTGCTGTTTAATGATCTGTTATCAGCAACTGCACCCTCTTTCTCAGTCTTCCTCAAACACAGATTTTCAGTTTCTGCCAAGGTCATTTATGGGGATCAATCACAAACCTTGTCTGATGCTACTTTAGAGTCCTTTTTAGGTGATCAACAATTATTTTTTAAATCTAGATGTCAGTATGTATTTTTAAAAATTTTTTCTATGTGTAATGGAATTTAGATTTAAAACATGCCTATGGGGAAGGTATTTACTTAACATCATCTACTTTCTTCGAAACAAAGGATGATTTACTCCAGGTTTCACTGGGATCTGACTTTACTCGTGGTGATGGCCCCTGTAGGGGCATATTTTGTTTGTAAATTGTAATGGTGGTTCTTTGTGAATAAGTGTTGAAAGAAGAGTATCTGATTTGCATCCCCAGACTGAAATGGATAAAATACTACATTGATTTCAACCTGCTAGCTTCATAATTATGCTCGTAAACAGGAGATCAAATAGAGAAGGGAAAGGTGGTGGCACTGACTACGTAGCCAACATCTCTTGAAACATAACCTCTTTCTAAATCCAGGTCTTCTCTTACTGAAAAGATGTAAGGCAAAGTGATTATTTTCAATCAAATAGAACTATGTTTTTCCAAAATATGTACACAAATATATGCACTGTATGGAAAGAGTTTGGCCCCTTTCTGTTTTAAACTCAGCTAGCTTTCCTTTATCTGAATGCATAGTCCTTTAATTCTCCAAGGGTTGCTGCTTAATAGGTCTTTACTGTACTTTTGAAGAGTAGGATAATGGTATCCCAAAAGCCTTATGTAAGGAAATTGGGAAGAAGACCTCATATTAGATAAAACCTTTGAGACAATTATTCACATTCATCAAAATCACCATGAACTCCACTGAGGTATGCAATAGATAAAATTTGTATTCATGATGGTGAAAGATGTAAAGCCTTGCTAAATGCAAAACTTCACTCTAATTCTTCTGGTTTTTTCCTTTTAAAAAAGTAGACTGCTCCTATCTGATATCTTTTTCCTGCATGATGAGAACAAAAGCTTTTTTTTTCCTTCCCTCCAATCATTTTCCTTCCCAGGGATTTAGGTTTGGGGCTGTTCTTTCTCTGTAAGAACTGAACAATGACTGTAAACATAATTCACTCTAGGGATTCTTCAGCCATTGAAGAAACAACTTGCCAATCTTCAAAGGTAGAAATAAAACGCATTTATTTGCATTGTCAAAGAGCCTGATATAGATGGAAGGGAACAGTAGTACCACATGCAGATCTACTTTATGGCATTAAGTAAGTTCTTTAACTTCTTGGTGTAAGTTCATAATAAATAAGAATCCATTTCCTAACAGCGCATCCTGATTTGAGGTAAAACAGAACCCATTTTCTTTTCAGTAACTTTACTTTCCAGTTAGGCCTCTTCAGACTCTGCAATTAATGGCATATTCTTCAGACAGCGTCTGCTGTCAAAGAGTATCAATGTTATAGTGAATACCAAGGCACGGTGTGCAGAGAGGCTCCTGCTTCTAGTTATTGCTATAACAGCCAAGGTCAGCTCACTTTGTTGTGTACCACACTGGACAGATGTGGAGGAGCACAGAGGGGTAGCAAATGTGGGGAGGAGTGGACGGGAGAGATGACCCAAAACTGACCAACAGAATTTTGCCCACATAAATTGTTTGAAGGAGATTCTGAAAGAGCAACAAATATAAAAGAACATAGACTTCTTTCAATTGTTTGAGAATGTCAGGGTGCTTTATAACCTGCACAGTAGCAAGGTTCCATAAAATGAAGACCACAGACTCACATAATGATATGGGGTTGGAAGCGACCTCTGGGATCATCTCATCCAACCCCCTGCCAGAGCAGGTCCACCCAGAGCAGGTTGCACAGGAATGTGTCCAGGTGGGGTTTGAATGTCTCCAGAGAAGGAGACTCCACCACCTCCCTGGGCAGCCTCTTCCGGGGCTCTGCCACCCTCATAGAAAAAAGGTCCTCCTCATGTTCAGATGGAACTTCCTATGTTCAAGTTTGTGCCTGTTCCCTCTTGTCCTGTCACTGGGCACCACTGAAAAAAAACTGGCCCCATCTTCCTGACACCCACCCTTGAAGTATTTATAGGTGTTGATCAGATCCCCCCTCAGCCTTCTCTTCTCCAGACTAAAAAGACCCAGGTCCCTCAGCCTCTCCTCATAAGAGAGACACTCCAGGCCCCTCGTCATCTTTGTAGCCCTCTGCTGTCCCCTCTCCAGCAGTTCCCTGTCCTTCTGGAACTGGGGAGCCCAGAACTGGACTCGGTGCTCCAGATGGGGCCTCCCCAGGGCAGAGCAGAGGGAGAGGATGACTTCCCTCAACCTGCTGGCCACACTCTTCCTGATGCCCCCCAGGATGCCATTGTCCACCTTGGCCGCAAGGGCCCATTGCTGGCTCATGGGCATCCTGTTGTCCACCAGGACTCCCAGGTCTTTCTCCACAGAGCTGCTCTCTAGCAGGTCAGCCCCCAGCCTGTACTGGAACTTAAGATGTAGGCTTTATCTTTGAAGGAACAGATCAGTATTAGCTGTCAAATGAAATGTGTTGGGTAGTCTTACTATAGTTCAAAGCAGGAGTCTTGTGAGACTACTAACTATTCTCACAAAGGCAGACTTCACCCTGTACCTGCATCTCTTCCTGTTTCTTTTCTGTGAAGTAAAATACAGAACATGTCTATTTATAAAACAGGTTTTCTATCTCTATAGGTCTCTGATAACAGAGGAAAGGATATACCTTTTTGGCGTCTAAACTCATTAAATTCCTGACCCACATGTCATTAATACAATTGTCTAAAAGTTGCGGCTGATAGCAAAAGTGAGTGGAATTAAGTATCCAAAAGCAATAGAGCTGTAGTGAGGGAGAGAGGGAAAAAGGTTTTCATTGTGCCATTTTCTTTATTTCATTTTGATAAAACAAAAAAGATACCACTTTTACTGACTTACTCACCAAAATCACTGCTTAGAGGATGAATGAAAGTAGTATCAATGCTTCAAACAGTTTTAGCAAGAAAGTGATTTAGATTTATAAAGAGTATCAGAAACTTGCTGGAGATAAGGAAAGAAAGATAATTTAGTTATTAGAGCCTCTAGTCAGTGGCCATGTGGGAAAGAAGTGTGTTCTGTCTTGCTTTGCTTTCATAGTATATGACTTTGAAAGCAGTGCTAACTGTGTTTACTGGAGTATCCTTCTCTACTATCCCTTGTAAAAGGGTCGTCTGACCATTTCCTTGCATTTCCCTAGACAGCAGCAAGAGCATAATCTGATGCCACATCATTTTTCCAGTCACGTGTTGGAAACTGAATTCACCATAATGTGGCACTTATCTGCTGGACCAAGCTGCTTAATGCAGGGTAGATCATTCACTTCTGTTAATTCATGGCTGTGATTTTCACACTTGTAGTTTTTAATCTTAAATAGACATCAGACCAAAACTCTGCTGCTCCTTCCTCCTCAGGGGGCGGACTCCTCACGCTCTTCCCCTGCTCCAGTGTGGGGTCCCTCCCACAGGAGACAGTCCTCCATGAACTTCTCCAGCATGAGTCCTTCCCATGGGCTGCAGTTCTTCATTAACTGCTCCAACATGGGTCCCTTCCACAGGGTGTAGTCCTTCAGGAACAGTCTGCTCCAGCGTGGGTCCTTCATGGGGTCACAAGTCCTGTCACCAAACCTGCTCCAGCCTGGGCTCCTCTCTCCACAGGGCCACAGGTCATGCCAGGAGCCTGCTCCAGCGTGGGCTCCCCATGGGGTCACAGCTTCCTTTGGGCATCCACCTGCTCTAGCGTGGAGACCTCCATCGTCTGCAGGTGGACATCTGGTCCACCTTTAACCTCCATGGGCAGCAGATGGACAACCTGCCTCACCGTGGTCCTCACCACGGGCTACAGGGGAATTTCTGCTCTGGTACCTGGAGCTCCTCCTTTGACCTTGGTGTCTGCAGGGTTGTTGCTCTCACATATTCTCAATCCTCGCACTCTGGCTGCAGTTTCCACAGGTTTTTCCCCCCTTCTTAAATATGTTATCACAGAGGTGCTACCACCGTCATTGATGGGCTCGGCCTTGGCCGGTGGCAGGTCCATCTGGGAGCCATCTGGGAGCCATCTGGCATTGGCTCTATCAGACACAGGGGAAGCTTCTACCAGCTTCTCACAGAAACCACCTCAGTAGCCCTCCTTGCTGCCAAAACCTTGCCACACAAACCCAATACAGACTTTACAGGAGCATGGACCTTAATGAGTGTCCCATCTGATATATGAAAGAAATGCAGCCCAGTGACAATCCAGCAAGGTGACATCAGGGTTAGCTTTGCAAATGTTTAGTTATTGCTCAGTTAAGAGTTGTGCAGGATGAAAGGGAATCAGAAAACCAATTTAGTGAATGCATGAGTAGTACGTTAAGGGTAGTAAAACTATAGGAACTTACATAAAAAGTTGAGACCTAATAATCAAGAAAAAAAGCAAAAAGTGGACACTACAGAAAAAGTCGTTACTTTGCTTTCCTGCTTCTGGTCATGTGAGATTTATTTATTCCTCCTCTCTGCCATCACTGCAGGTTTCCTCCTTTTTTTTTTCCTTCACGTGGTCCTTTCCGTTTAAGTCTGTGGACTGTGTTTCAGGTGAACATTTATTGCTGGAAGTGAGCAAATTATGGCAGCTGCTTTGACAGTCTTTCAGCTCATGTCTGTCATCTCAATTTACAGTGAGGATATAGTGCAAGAATTAGGTTTAGAATGGAATAAAAAGTGATTATATTTTCCCTGAAGGAAATGTACCCACAGCTCCTCTAACAGCTAGGTGCTTTGCGCTGATAAAAGCCTTTGGAAGTAATTACACATAGGACACAGTCCACAGCATTTTACTTTCATATGCTATAAATAAGCTGGGATCAATTGTAAGTCATAATAAAAAAGGCAGCATGTATTAATTTTACATCTTATAATGTATTTCAGGAGATGTGCAAGCTGATAACAAACTCATTGGTCTGTGGGGGGGAAAAGCCTCTCGCAACAGTGACTCATGAGTCAAACAATATCCTAGGAAGTGGTATTCTCTGTGCATATGTCCAAGGTGCGTCCCTCACAGCTTCTCTCTTCCTAGAAACTGCTGGGTTTAATTGCGCATCTTTGGAAAGAAATCTTGACCTTCATTTCCAGCAGCTTCGTGAACTAATCCTCCCTCTTACTCAGTAGCACGTTGAATCTCAGTAATAAGTCCCAACTGCTAGATAACTGATTCAGACCACAAATACCCAAGCACCTGACGCAGAAAAACAAGGATCTTCATTCTTGCCTTTTACAGATGAGGAGGCAGAGGCCCAGGTAAGTTAAATACCAGCAAACCTCATCAGCAAGTAATTCAAGAGGTCGAATGAATATTCCAAGCTTAAGTTAAGGAAGGCTGAAATGGGATTTTGTGTTAAACTAGCTATGTCTTTTGTGGAAGAGGACTGCTTCAGCATGTGAAAGCTGCAGTGAAGATCACGCAGATTTCCTGGTTTCCTTAATGTATGCATGCCCGCATACATACATGCAGGGATGCACGCAACACCCCTTATTTATACAATGACCTCCAACTTGAATCACGGTCTATATTTAAAGCAGCGTTAAACAGTTATCTTGAGGTTATCAAGCCACTCTGATGAGATTAATAACTAAAGTGTGAGGGATGGGGGCGAGAATTCTGATTCATTTTATCTTGGAAGTTCATTCAGGGTCATTTGAAAAAATCCTCCTGAGAAGCAGAAACAGAAACTGCCAGAAGTCTCTACCTAGGGAAACTCAGGGCTGTGATTCATTAAGATAGGATAGCCATGTAAGGAAGAGGAAGGGTTTGTAAAGGATAAGGAGCTTGAGGTCCAAATCAGAAGAGGATTTATCTACAATATGTCATTGTATTTGCACACACTTTTCAATGATCTCATGACTGAGAAATGCACACCCTTGTCCCTGGATTCAGATTTAACTGCCTTCAGCTGAGTGTTCACTCCTTCCCCCAGCCCTGGGTTAACTGCTGCAGATCCCACCCTGGACACCGGTTTGAAATCATAGACCTTCTCGAAATCACAAACCCAAAGTTCACGAGGGCCACCTACTCAGTTCTCGAAACAGGACGTGAAAACTTCCTCACTGGTTTCACCGGACACATGAAGCGAAGTTCTCCCCCCATAAATATCTGTCCTGCCAGATTCTCTCATAAGCAAGTTACCTCCCCACACACAGCAAAATAGATTTTCAGTGACAGAGGGCAAGGGATTCCCCTCCACGTGAACGGAACTGGGCAGGTTTCATTTCAGTCACTTATTGGGTTTACCTAAATCCTGTCAATGCATAGTTTGTGTATATTCTGGGTTTCTTCAGGAGAAATGCAGCCCTCTGCAGAAGGCGGTCTGGGACCCTGCTCTGGGAATGTCAGGTGCATGTTGGCTTCATGCCCCCTGCGAACACAAGGCTGAATTTCACCTTCCTGTCCAAAGCTGCCATGTTTTTGTGCTCTCTTACTGTTACCTCCCACTCCGGTGACAGGTAAAATTACTCCTTTTACACAGTGTGAAGAGTTGCTTAGTATGTTGAGCTTTTTCTGGATTGAAGGCATTTTATCTATATAAAACGGCCACCATCTTCCCTGCTCAGATTTCAAGATTTTGTAAGTTTTTGTGTCTATTTCAGAGACTTGGGCTAAGTTTGAGGGGGTTCCTACTTCTACCACCTAGCTCACCAGAAATAAGAGCATAAGGAATCATTGCTGCTGCAGGTTTTGAATTGACAGATTATCAGACGACACTATGTTGTTTCATTGCTCCTGTGATATCATTAATTTCAATGCAGATATGCTGGCACGAAACTGGATTAATACATTGGTGAATCAGGTGTAGAAACTGTAGGTCCCTTAGCTGTAGGGAAAAGTAATTAAACTTATCAGGAGTTATGGCTTCTAAATGGAGATATATAGCATTTTCAATAAGAATGGATTGCAGTGATTCAGTAGCAAGGCTTTTCACTATACTCAACTATTGCTTTGGCTATATTGATTATTTTGCAATTAACAAGTTTCCATTTCTCTTAATATTTCCTTATGTTTCTTAACTCATTAGAAAACATGTCTGTGGTATTGTTAATATTGAAGTTGTATCAACCCAGGGAGTCCCAGCTACCTACTGAGAGTCCTCAAATCAGCTTCTTGCCAGTGTATCTTCATTCCATATTTTCCCATTTATCAGAGTTTTAAAAATATAAACAAAATACTAATAACAGCTTTTGCACCAAATATTCCTATCCATAGAAAGGGCAGTACCCACTTCCATATGTTAGAGAATTTGTACATGGGAGGGTACTTTGATTCAGGGGAGCATTTAAGCATGTGATTGGCTTTTAACTTCTGGGATCTAAACAGAAGTTAAGCATGTGCTTATTTTCCTCTCCCGAGTGGAGAAGCAAGGCCTCAGCAAGAAGCCAATGGCGATAAGATTCAGTGGCCTTTGATGAAAATGAAAAACAGTGCTTTTTTTTGTGCCCAGCAGCTCTTACCCTCTTCTCCCCAATAAACTAAGGAAGTCTTTTTGTTTCTTTAAAAAAAAACCAACACAACACCAAAACCAGTTATAGTTCACTGAATAAGTATCTCCCCAAGTAGCGAGTCAGAGTGAAGGGTGGCGCAGTCTCTGAAGACAGGAGCAAGTGAGCCTGGGCAGAGCTGAAAGAAGAAAAAATGCGGTGGTGTTCCTTTTGCTACTCAGAAGGAAGCTTGGCCTTCACTGTCTCGTGTCAGTTGTTAGATTGTCACTGGGTGGCACTCACTTGCAAATTCATTGATTTGTCCAAATAAATGAACAGTAACAATTAATTACACACTCCATGATTACAGCTCGGTGGGAAGGCAGAAGCTGTGCAGGCTTGCACAGCTCTCCCCCTCACTGTCCCTGCTGTGTGATCAGGATCCATATTAACATGCCAGGCAAGCTTTGGTGATTCCTGCGAGCTATTTTCTCTTACTCTTTTGATCGTGAACACAGAGCCTGGCTGAGTTCAGTGAAGCCATCCAGCAGTGTGAATGCATGTTGCCTTTGGGGGAAAAAAGTTACTAGTACCATTATATATGCTCCATAGGAAATTCCTGCATTTTATATTTTCTGTATAAATTGTTTCTCGTCTTCATCAGTGGATGTGATGGTAGCTCCGGTGTGTGGCAAGCGCTATTCTGATCTCTGAAGCGTAGCTCTCAGCTGCTAGAGAAAGAAAGGAATTGAAATTTCTGTGAAAGAAACTGAAAAGGTTAGGTCAGGCACTTAGACAAGAAATTTCAAAGCGGTTGACATACCTCGTGAACCCTGTCTTGCTTTCCGTCTAGGTAATTTTTGAAGGGAGACTAGACCTGTGACCTGTATGGTCAAAGCAAAGGGCTTGGAGATGTCATGAACTATATAGGCGACTGGGTGGGAGTTTCTGTAAGATGCTGCAGATTCACGGGAAGAGTTTGAGAGCTGAGAATTAGGCAAGTCGAATGTAGCTCTTTGGGAAAAGGCCTGAAGGGAGCTCTCCTGCCCTCTCTGCTGCTGCTGGCACCACAGGCAGCTGGAAAGGAGCATCATAAAAAGCAGGTATGAAGGTCTTAAGGAGAGGCCAGACTCAATAAAAACAGGGTGCGGGATAATTTTATAAATCAAAAAGGCTGGCATTTTTGATATATAGAAGAACAGAAGCTATGTGTTAGGGAGAAGCTGGATGGGGTCAGAGGCTTATGAAGACAACAGGAGTAGTGAGTGCCACCACTTGACTTCTTCTTGCCCTTACCATTAGGCACTTGCATTTGTATCCAGCCACATGAGTGAGTTCCTGGCTGAGCACTCTTTACAATTGCAAGGTGAACCTGCTTTTCAGCCCAGCCACACTACTTAGAGATGCTGTTTGTCTGACTTGGTCTCGGAAACTGTGGCTTTATTCGAAGCAGTGATGAATATTCCCAGTATTCTAAGCTGAACACTCAGAATCATGAGCTGCAACTGATCTCTTAATTCTAATTATATTCCTCACCTAAATTAGGAAACCTATAGTATAGCGTTCTTCCAAGCACTATGCTTCACTATTTAAGTTCAGTGGCAGGGGCAGATTACTGTGGCATACCTTCTTATTTGTATTTATCTTTTACTTGAGCCTGTCAAAAGTAGCATGAAAAAATAAAGTGCGGTAACTGGCTGAAGTCACTCCCTTCTGAATGGTGGTATTTTCCCATCTGATGAATGGTTTTGTTTGCATTCAGCTCATTCTTTGTTATCTCTGATATCTTTTACCTGCAGTGTTTGTTGGGCTTAAGGCACAAGCGGAATGTTCATGAAAATATTCAGCTATAACTCTATGCAGTCACTAGAGGTGTTTTTCCTTCCCATTACCTACCACGGTGCTGACATTTTATTGCTTGCTGAGATAGGAGACAACAAGGGGGAAAATTGAGTCATTTTATCCCCATATCTAAAAATAAAACCCCCAGGAATACTTTGCAAAAGAACAAGTAATTGCTGCAGAATTCACAAGCTCTGTTGGGAGAATATTCTAGAGATGAAATATTTGGAACTGAGTAACTGTGTGTAATGTGACAGGTCTGTTAAATGCTAAGACTTACCTAAGTCCTTTCTTTCAATGGAGGTCTTTACCTGATGCCAGTTAGGTAGGTATATAAATGTATTGTGACATTTCAATGCTTTTAGCACTGTAGTTGTAGAAAGCTTCACGTTTATTAACAGGTCTAGCTTTCCAGCAAGCTGAGGGGCAGGCAAGTGCCTCCCATTACAAATAGGGATGAAGGAGTGGTAGATTAAACAATTTGGTCAAGGTTGCCCAACAAAACAGATGAACCCACATTTCTTGGTCGCTCAAAAACCAAAAATAATCTTTTCTCCGTAAAACAAGACATACTTACAAACTTGGCCAAGCCTGAAGTTGTAAGTGTGCGATGCAAAGATCATTGCACTCTGAAACGCACAGACTTCTACCGCACTTCCAGGCAGCCTTACCATGCTTTGAAAAGAAAGCTGTAAAGGCACATGTTCTGCAGCCACCAGTTGCCATGGTGAGTAAGGAAAAAAGGTTGTCTCACTGCTTCTAAAAATATGTTTGCAATGGGCAGGGAGAAGTCTGGAAAAGTAGAAGAGCAGAGACAAAGAAAAGGGCTGTTAACTATTATTGGTGTAAACCTTAGGGCCTCCTCAGAAATCTCAAGCTATTAGGAGTTAAAAATACTGAGTTCCTCTTCTATATTCAATCTCTAATGGGAATACAGCGTCCGAAAACCACTTTTGTTTTTCAGTTTTAGTCACATTTATTCAGACCCTGTCAACGTTAGGAGGAGTCTTGGGGTGCCTCTGAAGCTCTGGGAGCTGTTAGCAGCCCAGTTAACAGCTCTGTGTAAATGGGAGGTTGCTGGATTAGAGGTGGATTAAAGAGCTGCACAAGCAAAGACCATTTGAAATGCACAAGTTTGTTAACCTTACAAAACCCAGGGTTTTGCTGCACAGTCTTGAGCACCATCTACCGGACCTTTATTTTCTGACTCGTTATTGCCAACAGAGGACAGTATCAGGACTATTTCTGTTTCAGACTTTGCCCTGCATCAGGGTGTCCCTTAAATTAGGCAGGTGAACAAGTAAGTGCTGAAGAACTCCTTTTGCTGCTCTGGCAAGATGGAAGCAGTACCTTCTCTCTTGAGTCCCTGAGCTGAAACGAAGGTAGGGTGGTGGAATCCAGGATCTGTCCCACCATGTAGTGATGAGCTCTTCATGGGCTTTTAATTCTCAACAACTAATTCTCAACAACTTCTTGTCTGTTCTCTTCAATGTATGTAAAATGTCAGGCAGGACAGACAGAGAAAACTATGTTCTCTGTCTTCACAGAGTTTCTGTCAAGGCAAAAAAGTTGTTGCAGGACAAATATTTTTGCAAGATTGTAAACTCACATGGATTGGGTTTCAGGTTTGGACTGTGGTGTCATTGAAAATTCTGCTGGATTTGTGGCTGGGTTTTTTGGCTGGTCGTTTTTGTTTTCTCCCCAAGGCAGCTTATGGATATAAAATAATCTGCTCACCTACCTGGTACTATTTTTTAAAAAATCATTAAAAATATGATCCTCAGTTTCTAGGAAAATAAGATAAATTTTCAGTAGACACTGAGGAATCCTGAGTCTGCAGTTTGATTATGCATCCAGCCATGTGCTAATATATAAATGAATTTTTACTTAGCATTTTTCTTACAAGCTCACTAAAAATCTTCCCTATACAAAATTGAATTCTGTTCTGGAGAAACTAGGTATCAGTGCAGACATCCAATCTAAGACCTTGTTTAACCTCACAAGTTACCTTATAAGTAAGTATCACGCAATATCCTGGGTGCCACCTTCCAAAAGGTTTAATCCTTAATCAGAATATTCAGATCTGCAGGAAGATCATTTCTTCTCCCTCCATTTCAAGGGATAGTTCCATCAAATGGAAAGAAGTGGCATCAAATGGAAAGTAACTGAGAGCAGCCCTAAGAGGGACTTGGGGGTGTTGGTGGATGAGAAACTCAACAGGAGCCGGCAACATGCACTGGCAGCCCAGAAACACAACCCCATCCTGGGCTGCATCCCCAGCAGCGTGGCCAGCAGGGCCAGGGGGGGATTCTGCCCCTCTGCTCCGCTCTGGGGAAGACCCCACCTGGAGCTCTGTGTCCAGCTCTGGAGTCCTCAACACAGGAAGGACATGGACCTGTTGGAGCGGGGCCAGAGGAGGCCACAAAGATGATGAGAGGGCTGTAGCACTTCTGCTCTGAGGACAGGCTGAGAGAGTTGGGGGGGTTCAGCCTGGAGAAGAGAAGGCTCCGGGGAGACCTTAGAGCCCCTTCCAGTCCCTAAAAGGGCACCAGGAGAGATGGGGAGGGACTCCTTATCGGGGAGTGGAGCAATAGGACGAGGGGTAATGGTTTTGATCTGAATGAGAGGATAAATTTGAAGAGATATTAGGAAGAAATTCTTTGCTGTGAGGGTGGTGAGAGCCTGGCCCAGGTTGCCCAGAGAAGCTGTGGCTGCCCCATCCCTGGAGGGGTTCAAGGCCAGGCTGGATGGGGCTTGGAGCAACCTGGTCTGGTGACATTTTCTCCTATATTTAAAGCAACTATTTGTTTCTCCACCCCACTGGTAAAAAGGAGAAGCTGGACACCTGGAAAAGAAATTAATCATAGAATCATAGAATCGTCTAGGTTGGAAGGGACCTTAAAGATCATCTAGTCCAACCATCAACCTAACTCTGGAAAAAAAAAAAA
>VXAK01008645.1:29912-68531 GCA_013399435.1 Arenaria interpres
CACTAAACCGTATTCTTGAGGACCATGTCAACCCGTCTTTTGAACACCTCCAGGGATGGTCACTCAACCACTTCCCTGGGCAAATGGAAGCCAGTCTAATGGAAGCCAGTCTATCTAGAGAAAAGGCATCAGGAGTTACTTCTTTACTACATTTCAATTAACTTCTTATAGGTGGCTGCTTCTGTGTGTAAATCACACACAGGAACAGTTTGCAGTGACACACCAAGATCTATACAGTTCCAGGCTGCTCTCTAGATTCACTTGTTGCTTTAGAGCAGGCATAAGAGGAGTTATTATCTTGCCAAATGGGAGGTACAGACTGCAAATTAGCAAAGATAACCAAAAATAAAGCTTTAAGCAGAAATAAGGAGATTTCTGTCTTTCCATTAATCCCTAATCATTTTGCCACTTATTGGTTATTTAACCGATGAATTTATGTTCCAGGTTTGAGCAGCTGCAGGGAGCAGGGGCTGGGAAGGCATGTGTTTGAAAGTGGCATCTGTCTGTTAGAGGTAATTAAGCCAAAATATGCAAAGTTTCAGAGTTCTAACTGCTCCCGTTAAGCTGTTGATGAGCAGTAAAATCTCTGATTAAATTTTAAGCAGAGGGAAATGGGCCAGCATCCTGATACGGGGAGGCTGATGGAGTGGAGCAGAGGCAATTACGTGTGCTGCGTGCCTGGGCTAGTGGTGGGGACAAGGTGTCCAGCCACGGACCGTGTGGGCCAGCATCAGCCCACCACGGCCTCCCTGAGGAGGTGGGTCCTGGGCTCCATTCTGTGCTGACTGCCAGCCCCCTAAATATCAGCAATTTACAGTATGGTGAAGACATATGGGGTGGAATTGGATGACTTTTGCACAGCCCTATTTTTCCAATATACATACAATACACAACCAGACAGGTTGTTTTTTTTTTTCTTTTTTCTTTCTTGCTGTCTCAGAGCATGTGGGTTACTTGAGCCCATCACAATGTGCTAAGTGGACTTTATCTCAGAATGGTAACTGTGAAGGTTAATTAATGTTTTCATAGCACTCTGAAAGCTCAAAAACACTGTGTAAAGGCACTTAATTGTTATCCCAGTAAATATCAGTATTAATTATCATTATCTAGCTGAACACTCCTCCTCCACTGCAACTGTCTGTCTCACGTCCTTTTTCCCCTCTCCGTTTGGCAGGCCACCTCCTGGAATGAACCGGAGGCATCATTCCCTAATGTGGGAAGCGTCGCGGAGCTCGATGAGTAATGGATGAGGCTGGTACAACTTTACAGTAGAGGGAACAGGTTAATCCTCTGTCAGATCAGCGCACCCAGCGTCCTCCTTCCTTGTTCCCATTACTCCAGGGGTGTCGGCAGTTTGTCATCCTCAGCCTTTCAGGTAACCACCGATGCATGTTTAGGACAGAGCTGGGTACGACACAGCACACAGGCCTCCAGGTCCCATCGCAGGGAAACAAAGCTGACAGAAGCTGATGGCAGTGACTCACGCTCTCAGCTAACTTTGTTTGAAACAATCCTTTAGGAAAAAAAAAAAAAAAAGCAGCCAAAACAAACAACAGTAAAAAACCCAACTGTTTCGAGTTCTGAAGGATTCATTTAATTAAGTATAAAGCCTTCAAACCTCCAAAACCCATTGCTTTTTGAAACTGATGCACATTTGTACAATATTTCATCCTGCAGATTCCCAGAGTTCATTATAGGGTCTTGATACGAAGAGTAGCCACCTCAAAGGTGAAAAATGACGGCTTTTTATTACAGCAGAGAGAGTACATACCCACACCTGGTGGAAGGCAGGAAACAGAGTATTTTATTGAACAGACACTTCAAGGGGGAGTTTTTTTTGAAAAGAGCATCTGTAGAGGACATCAGAGCATTATCAAATCTGTGTTTCTTAACAGAGGAGCCATAACTGATTAAGACCTTGCATTCCTTCTTCCAGAAAGCTTATATTATGGACTTTGAGACACTCTACATGCCAGATGAAAAAAGGAAAACCAAATTTTAATGGTGCCTTCGTAGTCCTCACTTCCATTGAGGGCAGAGGAAAACCTGAGAGCTATGCTTTGCGACTGAGACAAGAATTGGCCTACTTAGGAGGTGAGTTTCCTCGGAGAAGTCTCAGCAACCAGGATGAGTTTGGATCATGTGCTACAGACTTGGTGGCCAGCTGGAATAATTTCTAGATGGCCATTTTTAACAGGAGCTGGAATCCAGGCAAGTGCAGGCTGTGCTTAATTCCTTGCATTATTTCAAGTGGATTTTCTTGACTCCAGGGAGTTATGGGATAAGGCTGTGAACCTTACAGAAGCTTTCTAGTTCTATACCTGTGCACCAGGTGCATCAAAAATATCCCTTCCTGTGTGGGTGAGCAGCAGTGGGGAGAAGACACCATATGGTCTTTACATAAAGACTGCTGAAAAGCAGGAACCCTGCTAGGAGGAAGAAGAAGCAGGTCAGTGCAAAGCTCCTTTCACTGAAACTTAATGACTGCTAAAGGAACAGAAAGCTTCTTTAGCAGACATATGTTGTTGCTATATCCATTCTTCTGGAATTTCTGTGGCTACCAAATCATACAGGTTGTGCAGACAGGATTTCACATGCTCAGTGGTTGGTTGTTATAACAAACATTATCAGTGTTTGAGGCCAGCAGAGAAGCATCCAGACTTTGGGTTTGTTCTTATAAACCAGCTTTTTTCTGGATGTTAATTAAAGACTCAGTAATGTTCATTACCTTAATCATATGAAGGTAGGCTTAGCTAACTGTCACAGGTTTAGCAGCAGCTTAGTGTTTTGGTGGTCCAGCAAGATGTCATCTGAGAGGAGTGCCTGGATGTTCTCTCTCCGTTGGTTAGGTGGATTGTGTAGTAACAGTAGCATGAAGAGCATGGGATTTGTAGATTGGTCCCAGATTCTGATGGTCCAGTCGTATAAGACAAGAGATACTCCCCATTCCTGGGGAGTGAATCCCATAGCTCCCAAAGAGATCGATTGCCAGGATCAATTATATCACTTATGAATGTTTCTCTTCTGGCTTAAGTTGGATTTCAAAGATGATTTCTGCCCTCTTTCTCAACTACATTTGGGCTTGAGAAGTCACCAGGTTTGAAAAGGATAAACCCAAACAGTAGTAAGAGCTCTTCTTGCTGCCCTCCTTTTAGTTTGTCCTCACTTCTGTCTCCTGTTTGCGCTGGGGCACCCTTTGAAGCCTCGTTGCATGTTAGCATCTTGGTCAGCTTCACAAACACCACACCAACAAACCAAATGACCTGGCACTGAGCTTCGCCACAAGTTAGTGCAAAAAACACACAACTGTATGTTTGTAGCTATAAGTTAGAACAAATTGGTTTCTGTAGAATATGGAAATCCTCATCCCTGGAAGTGTTGGCTCTGTCCCTGGAGGGGTTCAAGGCCGGGCTGGATGGGGCTTGGAGCAACCTGGTCTGGTGGGAGGTGTCCCTGCCCAGGGCAGGGGGGTGGAACTGAATGATCTTTAGGGTCTCTTCCAACCCAAACCATTCTATGATTCTAGGATAAGAGAATTAAAATGTACCTGGAATCCTGGAAATTGTGGAGTGGGATTCCTAACCAGATTCCTATCAGAATTTATTCCAAAGGTTTTTATAGAAATTCTTTATTTCTCTCACAGAGGAAAATACAGTGTTTTATAGTTTCCGATTCAGTTGGCTCTGTCTTCAAATAGTGATTAAAGTGAATTCTTGTGAGCTGGAAGTGAAATGCACTGTTCAGGCACAGACTTGGGTAAATCCTCTGCCATCCTCTGCAGGATGCTGCTGAAGAGCTTCTTTTCTAAATAAGAGAAAATGAAACAGGTTGATCTGCTATGGGACTAGCGCTGTCTGGAGAATTCTGCTTTTTTTTTTTGGCTGCCAAATGTATTCAGGGACTTAAGACTGACAAAACTGGGACACTGACTGAGGAAGAACGTTGTTTATTTTGAAAGTGGCTCGTTCGCTTTTTGTGTTATAAAGTGTACTTTCCTAGTAAATCACAGATGTGCAGTGTGGGGCTGCAGGGCAGCAGGAGGAAAACACCACCCTGTTAGTTCTGTTAGACCAGACCTCAGGTGCTTAGAAAGGGAGAAGGTCAAGCGGAGGAAAAAGAAGTCTCCCCAGCTTTGGGATTTCCTCTTTGGCTCTCCAAGGCAACTACCTTTTAGTCCAACAGAACCTAAGTGTGCTGCACAGTATGGGATTGTGTCTGTCTCATCTGTTTTCTAGTCCTTGTGCTTACCATGAATCATCCGAAGTAGAGGTTTGGTGAATAAGAAGGGTTGCTATCTGCTCAGATACCTTGCATTTTGGCCATTGAGTTGGTCTGTTTAGCAAGCTATCACCATCTGGATTTCTGAGCCTTTGGTTTTGTGTGCTAAAAAGCTGTCCAAAAGATCCCGGAGCTCTAAAGCTCTTAGAAACAGGGGATTTAGGAGAATACCAAAAAAAAAATAAGAAAAAATTAAAAAAAAAAGAAAGAAGGCATAATGCATCTGGAACTATTTTCTGTTCCAGTTACATAGAAAAAAAAATAAAATAAAAGCAAACCAGCAGGCTAAAAGGATGCAATCTGCTTTTTTAAAAAGTGAAATATCTTTAAGAAAAGACCTGGCCACACAGTGAAAAGAAAGACAAATTTGAAACACTCATTCTGACACATACATTCTGCTCCAAGATGCTCTCCTGATCTCTTTTGGCCACCTTTTAACCTACTTGTTCTCTGGATCAAAATTCGCTTTAATTTGTTGGAGACAAATTGAGGCTGAAATATAAAGAATTTAATTGTAAAGATGGAAGAATGCAAGTCCTCATCATCAGCTACTACTGTCAATAATCAATACAAAGGAAAATAAATTAAAGAAAATATGAAAATGGTTTAAGCTACTTTTTATAAATAAATAAATTAGTGGCTGCCCCAGGCATCATTGTTTAAAGGTCTGATGAATCTTTGAGTTCTAGCCCTACATCTGACACTTATTTGATAGATTGCCTTGGAGAAGTCATGTCCACACATTATGTTTCATCCCCTTAATCTGTAAAATCAGTATGAAAATATTTACTCCCTAGGCTGTTGTGGAAATTAATTAACATTTCCATAGTTCTTTAAAGATGTAAAGTGCCAAGTACTATTACGGTTATGCTGCCTCAGTCTATGATTTTGTCAGATGTCACAAATAACATGGGTCAGTAGTTGGATGCAGACTTCCAGTGGAATTTAAGGGGTTTGCATGATGTAGTTCTGCGGTATTAAATAATAATAATTTGCACTCCAAGTTAATAATAAAAAAGTCTTCAGCATTTGATATGAGGCATTATGCTGCCAGGTATGTCATTTTTCAGTCTGAAAGTAAAATCAGGAAAAAACCCTAGTATTCTGTGGTTATTAAATACTAATGGAACTTTTCCCATAGATGTACAGATGCTATTAAAAGTGTTTTATATAAGTTTCATGATGGGATGCTGCATTTGGTTTACATTAATCCCCGCTTTTCATGGCAGAAGGCATTCTTCACTGGTTTTGCCATCGCTCTTCTGTTTGCCGCTTGACAGCTTCAGCGTTCTTCCTCAGAAGCGGCTGCAATTTGGTGAAAAGTGATGTCATTTTCCTCTCCCTGCTTCTCTCTCTCCCTGCTTTCTCAAATGGCTTCGATGCCCTTGGTGATGAAAGACGCTGTAGCAGTGTAAGCCATTACTATAAATTACTCAGAGGCACGTAGATGAGGTGAGGTTTGAACCTGCTGGTTCTCTTTCCTCTCACACATTCAATAACGTATGCACTCAGGACCATTATCCTGCAAAATGGAATGGACTCACTGAAAATGGCCTTAATTGAAAGTGATCCAGTAAAAACATAATTTAGTGAGATAATGGCTGTGCTGATTCTTATTCTTGCAAATAGAGGAAGTTTTAAATTGCTGTCTGCTGAGTTAGTTGAAGCTGATGAACTACCCAGGGAAATACTGTATTGACATAGTTGCAGCTTCTGAGCGTCTACCCGTTCTCCTGAGCTGCAAGGATAGTTTGCAGGTAGCATGTTTGTAGCCTCTTCCTCTCATCCAGAAGTCGTGTGTGTAGAGTTTATTTTTCATGTCTCGGTGATCGTGGCTTCAGTTCCCTGTGCCAGGTGTCTCTGCTTGCGTCCATGGGTTGGAGTTCAAGCCTTCAGACTGGAGTTCCAGCTTTGCCTCATCTCCAGCCCGTCTGACTTCTCCGGCCAGGAGAAGGAGGTGGCATGGAAGCCCTAGGGAATCTGGATTTGGGGCACAGCTTGCATTACTACGCCAGTGCAGCTACGCTATGAGAGGTTCACAGTCCTTTCCAGCTGCAGAGCTTGTTTGCTCCTGGGAACCGGTTACCAAGAAACACGGTGTTGGCAAAACTAGATGCGTAGTTTTCTTTGATTTATTAATCAGCTAGATTTGCATGTTATCACTCCCTCTAGATAAGACAAAATCTTGCTAAAAGTTCATTCTGTCCCATCAATATGCCTGTCACTTTTTATGAAGTAGTAAATAGTCAAATGAAGAATAAATTAAGGGAAATCAAGGATCATTCAAAGGATAATTTCCATCAGCAGCGGTTTGGAGCTGTGGAATATTTTCCTTACAAAGACTGGACACCCAACAAGATAGATTATTTAAAATTCACAATTGAACATAATAATGGCTGAGTATACAATAGAAAATTATCCTAGAGTACCAAGGGAATTAATTAGGTACAGCTCCCGTCCTGATATGACAATGTTTTGAACTCTGTGTTTGCTTTGCACAAATCTAACTGGGTACACAGGTTACCAGACATCACAGAATAAAATCTGTCTTTGTTTATAAACAAGAGACCTCAGCCAAGCCCAAATCCAGGCCTGAAATTCTGTAGAGATCTACAGCTCCCGACTCTCCCTCACATCTTTTGTTTTCAATTCCAGTCTATAATCTCTGTTTTCTGGCTAAACCCAGATGCTTCTGACACAAAACAGGTGTCTCCGCATTGCCATGATCCGGCCCTTATTCCCAGCTCTGTGTTCCTGTCTCCAGACAAGGGCTCTTACCCAACTCTTGGCCCAGCACCAAGTGCTCAGCTCATATCACAAAATGAACCAATTCAGGGAACTAAACTGATGGAAAGCTACTGTTATTTTTTGTTTTCCTGTAAAGATAGCTTTGTACCAGTTTCACTCCTTGAACAAATTCACCACAGGGTCAGGTGAGCATCAGAGCTGGAAAAAGGGAGAAGGAGGAAATGATTAACCAGGGATTTCAACTTATCCCAATTCAAATAATCACGGAATTAGAGACCCTGGTAAAAGCCTTGATAGCTAGAGATTTCTTCTATGGCCAGTGAAAAGGGAAAAGTAGCCTAAATCACTTCATATATTACCTACAGAGGACTTGTTTTTTTCTTTACTGGTCATTGAAGGGTCTCGGAGATACAGCCTTCTTAACCTAGCCACGACAGTTGTGTTATGGACTAAGCCAAAGAAGTAAACTTTGGAATAATTTTAGAGTTTTCCAGTCTAGCTTTTGTAAGTGCAGATGTTCTGAAATTTCCCGGTTTCTGCTTCTTCCCACACCCAATATTCCTATAACAGAATCATAACTGTGCTCAGGGATGCATGTGGCAATATCTATGTTTCTCATGACCAAAATTGCCCAGTATTTCAACTTGCATTGCATTCTGGCTCCGTTGGAATGATGACTATATATATTATCATGCTTTTCTGTGTATAACCAAATATTAACATAAACTTGCTCGTGATTGTACAGAGAAAAGCCTAACAAACTTTCTATTCTCGGGTTACCTTGGACGTGAGCATGCCATTACGTGGGGGAAATGACCACTATGTAGCCCTTTTTATTCAAGGACTTGTGGTGCTCTGCAAAGGGTTAGGGTTCCGTCAGCCTGATCTTTCGGGCAACCAGCACACAGATTCTTCTACCCCTCTGTAACACAGGCATCTGCCAGTCTTAGATCTCAGATTCTTGGTGCTATGAAAAAATTAAACAGAAGCTAAAGGGTACACCCCACCAGGTATGTTGGAGGGTTTTCCTTTCCTAGGACATTGCCTTCCTCTCCTGAAAGCATCTTTTCAGCAATCAGTCTTGTTTTAGCTTCACAAGAAAGAAAGAAGGAACACAGAGATATATGCATAGTCTTCACATAAATTAGTAATGCATAGTCTTCATATAAATTAGTATGTCCGACACTTCATCAGAAAGATGCTTTACAAATCGCCCTGTATGCTTAATACCAGTTGCTGTTTTAATCAGAAATCTAAATTTATCCTGGTTTCTTACATGACATTAGGATAACTTTTACACCAGAGATAGTATTAGCCTGTGACATTTTATATGAGAGCCATGGTGGTTTGCGCGAAACCAGCTCAAAGTGATAAAACCTCCATATAAAACAGTGTCTCTTAATCTTACTACCTCATCTAAATGGTGGTCTTGCATACCACTTAGGGAAAAGCATCCTAATCAGCGTATTTTATCCTTTTTTTTCTCTTAGGAATTAATAGAACCGTGTAGATTCTAATGCCCAAGTGTAAGATATCCATGCTTTCTAATCCCCTGGAAATACATCATAGACTCACCCCAGGTCTAAGCACATCTCTCCCAGTGGTTATCGTCATGTTGCCTCATATTACCAAGTCTCAATCATATTTGTAAAGCATTGTTCCGCAGTTTATGTATCTGCACTGTGGGTGGCATCATAAGAAACTGCAACTCCGAGATGGAGACATTATAATCTGTTCACTTTGCTTGCTTGCTTTCTTAGTAATACATAGACGACAGCATTTCCTATTCATTTCCAGATTTATATCACGGAACAGGAGAGAGGATGAAGTTGCGGTGTGACTGAATTGATTCCTCATTGTTGTGGTCAAGATGATCCTGACCGTAGTCTGATAAAGCCAAAGCGGTTGGGATTTGGGATCTTTGTGCCACAGTGCTGGTGGGAGTCAGCTCTAAACAGCACACAACTGCACTTGGCTTTTGGGGAGCGCAATTTGGAGTAACCCTAGGGATGTTCTAAACCGACTCAGCCAAGCTGGTGGCCGGCAGGCCAAATCTCACTTCCAGTGTACTCCATCCAGCCTTCTTGTGGATGGGAACTGCTGGAGAGGGTACAGCAAAAGGCTATGAAGATGATAAGGGAACTAGAACATCTCTCTACTGAGGAAGGCTGAGGGACTTGGGTCTGTTTAACCTGGAGAAGAGAAGGCTGAGGGGGGATCTGATCAATACCGATAAATACTTAAAGGGTGCATCAGGAGGATGGGGCCAGTCTTTTTTCAGTGGTGCCCAGGGACAGGACAAGAAGGAACGGGCACAAACTTGAACATAAGAAGTTCCACCTAAACATGAACTTCTTTCCTGTGAGGGCGGCAGAGCCCTAGAAGAGGCTGCCCAGGGAGGTGGTGGAGTCTCTGTCTCTGGAGACATTCAAGGCCTGTTCCTGAGCAACCTGCTCTGGGTGGCCCTGCTCTGGCAGGGGGTTAGACTAGATGATCTCCAGAGGTCCCTTCCAACCCCATAGCATTCTGTGATTCTGCCTTTTCCTCAGAAGAGGAAGGGAAGAGCCTTGTGTCTAACATGAATATTTCCTCCTGTGGTAACCACCATTTCTGTATCACTCTGAATTGAGAGACAGCTTCCAGTGTCAAGTTCCAGCCCCTGGGGCTGCCAGGCTTGGCCCACCTTGTCAGTAGGTGATATTTTAGAGCTCAGCAGCAGTCCAGGATCAGAACACAAAGGCTGCATTTCTCTCCTTTCCCTGCCTGGCTGTAGCTGAGGAAATAGGCCCAGACTTTAGCACTGGCACACAATTTCACAGCCCAATTGCATGATGACTCAAGGGAATATGACTAGTGAGTGTGATGTTTGCTATTTGGCATATCTGTCAAAGTCCTATAGATATTTCTTGGCATTTGTCCAGTTGCCTCCTTAATGTCTTATGACATGTGTTCCCGAAGAGGTTGGATTTTATGTTTACATCTCTCTGGCCAGAAAATGAGCACCAAAGCAGATATTCTAAGCCTGAGTTTATTAAGCAGCGCAAGCCAAGTACTTCTGAAATAATTTCATTTCCATGCCTTATTTTCTCTACAGTTTCGCTTTTATGACAAACAGGGCTTGCTTTAAGCAGGTGCAGAACCGCCAAGGGACCAAGAGGGCTGCAGTCCCTCGTTAACACACCCAGTGCATCAGACACTTCAGCTACATCTATGGTAATAAATGTAATGTGTGCAGGAACGTTCCGAGATGCTGATGCCAGCTGGCAAAGAACGTCCCATGCCTGTGCGGGTTTATTCTGTGAGCTGCCGAAACAGGGTGCTGCATGCAAACGACTTACTGAGAATAAGCAAGGCCAGGAATAATTTGGGAGAGTGCTGCTTGACATGGGCCAAATGCCAGGTGCCGTTCTAGCAACTGAGTTGCAGTGCCCTTGGAATTTACCGAGTGTGTTGGGATTTATTAGCAGAGGCAAAGTTTTCAGGGAAGAGCTTGCAACATCTCACAGCTTGTCATCTTCATCATCCCAACAGTAGAGCTGCCTCCAGCTCTACCGGTAAAAGCTGATCTCAATTAAAGGCCAGTGCTGTGGCCATGTAAATACACAGCCCCGCGCTGCAGAAAGCACTGTGCATTTCTGTGTTATCTCCCTTCTTCAGGAACAATATCGATGTAGAACCAGGAAGTCCCTGTTTGTGGTTTGTCCTACATGACATGATGGGTGAGTGTTCTTAATGCGTGAGTGACGGCATTACCAGCTTCGGTTTGCCTTGACATGCTCATAGTCACAGCCCTCTTCCATAAGAAAAACTTATGTTAAGCAAATATAGCTTGGTCACGAGAGGCAGCCTGGTTTGTGTGATTTGAACACACAAATATGTGTTGCAAACAGAAAAAGCAGTTTCTTTGATGCAAATAAATGAATTCCATTCCCTTGAAGGGGCTTTTCAGTCTTCCTTTTAAGTGAGCTCTGTGCATAAAGAGTCCCTTTGAATGAATAGCTAGAGTCAGAAAAAGAGGTATTATGGCTTCATTAATGGGATGTTTTTGATTGCCTGTGCCAAGGGTATTTTCTGAACAAGTGGACGAGTTATAGGCCCACGTGTCAAGCAAACTTACCTGCTTTCTATTCTGATTCCATCCCATCAGCACAGTTACAGTTTAAGATGCCATCATATAAAGCAAGGGAATTAATGGGGTTGCAGGATTAGATATTAGGAAGAAATTCTTTGCTGTGAGGCCGGTGAGACTCTGGCCCAGGTTGCCCAGAGAAGCTGTGGCTGCCCCATCCCTGGAGGGGTTCAAGGCCAGGCTGGATGGGGCTTGGAGCAACCTGGTCTGGTGGGAGGTGTCCCTGCCCAGGGCAGGGGGTTGGAACTGGATGGTCTTTAAGGTCCCTTCCAACTCGAACCATTCTATGATTCTATGATATATGATGAGTGCTGAGGCCAGTTTTACTGTTTGCATGAGGGAACCCAAACACCTCTGCTGTCGTTCCCCCTTGCTGTGTTGAAGGTGACTAGATGGAGCTACTGAGACTCATTCTCAGCATCTCAATGTATTCCTCTTTTGTTGCATACTTCCTCCTGGGGTTGCCCATTTGTTGCCCTCCTAGTATGAAGGGAGTAAAAAGAAAAATTATTGACAATAATGCTTTCCCAGAACGTTTAATTAATAACTGTGTTTGTATAAAAGAAAGCACTGTGACAAAAAATATGACAGACACTGTAGCTTTTTATAGCATGTCACTTTGGGGGTAGTTTGGGCTGCTTTTCAGACCTGTGCCCTGAGCCCTGAAACAGTTAAGTGCCTAAAAAGATACAAGCTGGTTCCAGGTTCTTCAGACTGAATTCATTCTGCAGTGATTATTAAGTATGCTTGCCAAAAACCTTGCTTTGTCCTCCAAACTCCTGCATCCCATTATACCTGCAGTCTGTAGCCACTCTTTCTAAAGCTGGGAAGGTGGGAATTGCCCTTGACAAATGGTGACAGATCGTCCCCACGAGGCCATCAAGAACTCTTGACTGGCATTGGTCTTTCACAGCACCGAGAGGCAAAAATTGTTCACAGCTCCCGAGTCCTGTCTCAGCTCTCCTGGACAAAAGGAGCTGCAGGATGAAGTATGGTTTTTTGGTTTTTTTTTTTTTTGCATTTATGTATTGTTTCAATTTACAAGAAAAGCCCTTTTTCACTGCTCAAGCCATTTCCACAATAACTGAAAATGACACTGTATCAAGATAGATCTGTCAAGTGGAAAAAATGCAGTGTAATAATAGAGCACGAGCACTGCATTTAATTACATAGACACATCATAATCTGAAGCAAAGATCAAAGCCAAAGAAGAAATCAAAGCTGCGCAGTGAAGAAGTCTTACTGCTTTTCTTACTAGAGATTGAATAATGTCCATAAGATGTTAAATAGGATCCTGATGGCTTTTCTGAAATAGACAACTGTCCATAGAGAGCAGAATTATAACTACCAGGCTCATTGTACATAGAAATTTAGTGACAGTTTGGGGCAATGACTTTTATTGAAGGCAGTGATGGGGACCTCTGGTGAAGTGGTGATGATTTGGGGTTTTTTCAAATCCTGCTTGCGATCAAGTTGGGGTATAAACAATCGCCTTTTCTTTTGGTTAGTAGGAAAAATATTTCCAGTCAGTAAGTAGATGGAGTTTTTGGAGGATGGATGATAAAGCACATATAGAGCAGAATGCTTTCAAGAAAATGGGAAGTTACTATCCAAGGAAGAGGTAGAAAATGAGAAGAAACTATTTTTAATACCTATGAAACCAAGAGGCTTTTATATGCCTGAGTTATTACTGAAATCTGGCTGGATGTGATTACAGGGGGCTGTTGTTTCAGGAATGATTTTTAATCCTGTTGGCAGAGCCAGACAGGGTGTAAATTTGCAAGTCGATTTGTATGCAGATCACCCTCCTGCCTTGGTATTGATTTGAAAGATTCAGGATGAATGTTCCCTGCTTTATAAGGAAAGCATCTGAAAAGGAAAATTGCTGCTCCGAGTCCCAAGAGCTTTTGTTAAACTCTGCTGGATGGGAGTATCAGCATCTAGAGAAGCCACTGGATGACATTCCAGGAACTGGAGGAAACTGTATCCAGGATGCTTCACCTTAAAAGTAGAGGTGCCGACATCTGGTATGGTATGATTACAGGAATCATGGAATTACAGACTAAGGGCACTGGACTAACCCCTTTGTTTTTCACCTTTGAGGGCATTGGTTTGGCCTACAGTGTCTGTCACAGCATAATGAGCCAAATGAATCCACTTTCCAAGGTCCCTTTTAGCCACTTCATCCAGCATCTCCCCTTTCAAAACCTCAGCATAATCTCAGGCAAATGTAGTCTCTCAACGACTGAGAGCGAAATGACAGAAGCAGAGTTTGCTGGCAAAACCAAAACGCACTTGCTGATCTCATGGACCCAATGGTTCTGGAGTAGTTGAACTGTTCAGTTCAGGGCAGGAATTCAGCTCATGGGAGAAGCGTCAGGGAGATGGTGACTCTCCCAATGGCTTCCCTCAACCAGATTTTAATAACCCATTACTTTTGTAAACAGCATAATTGTCACAGGTGGTCTGTAAAAAACGGCAACTAAAGAAGGACTGTAGTTCTGGTCACTTTATCATCCTCAAACTGTAGTTCTGGTCACTTTACCATGCTCACATCCAGGTCCTGCTGATTTACTCCCCTTTTCCAAGGCTGCAGATTGTGCACAGCAGCGGGACCTTGGACCGCTGTAAGAGCTCCAGTCTCCCCAGTGCTCCCCCACCAGAGCAAATGGAGCTGTACAGGTGTGAACAACTCAGCATCTGAACTACATTTCTGCGCAACCAATTTCCAAACATGTATCACTAAATTCAGAATATTTTGATCCCTAGTCCCAACTCAGACAAGTTAATCCTGTCTGCAAGTTTAATAAAATGATTAAAAATATAGAAACTGGGGATTTTGCCGTCTGTGTAACCAGGCCAAAGGCACAGTGAACATCAAAATAACACAAAGGATTGAAGTAAAATAATAGAAACAGCAAGGATACATTTTATGCATGAGATGCCAAACAATACTCTAGTGGAGATTACAAGAAAGTGCTCATGCAATGAGCTGTACAAAGGAAGCTAATCCACTGCTTCTAGTTATTTTTTGTCACAGCTCCACCAAAAGAAATTAACCTAGTGAAAATTCAGATGACACCTTCAAAAGAGGTAATAAGAAATTTGTTTTTAACCCAGAATACAAGGGGAAATCACAGGCACTGGATATTAATCCCCTTGGTGCGGTATTCAAAAAGAATCAGATATTTAGGCAAACAATAAAGTCATCACCTCTCGCATTAGATTAGATATTATGAGGAATACTGATGCTTTCACAACTGAAGATTGCTGCAGATCCAGTAAATTTAAGCTGCAGAGCTGAGAACAGAATGCAAGGATGGTAGTCCATACTCTGTCTTTTGGTGCAGAATAAATCATAGTAGAGGTTGCAAGACAGCAACCAATAAACAACTGCTTGAACTGAGAAAGAAAATTAAGATACTGTGTGAGCACTTTCTTTAACACCCCTCTCTCTGAATCCTTTTATCTCTTGGGTTAATCTTTCATGCCAAAGTAAACTCTGATGAAGCTCACATGTCCACCAGTCTGTCCCGTCAAACACTTTTAAGGATATATATTGTACAGACTTGCTAAAATCAGGCAGAGAGTTCTTTCCCCCAACTTTGGATTTGAGATTGGAGAATGAAAGTGGACAATTATCTGTGCTGCTGATGGACAGGATGATTATTTTTCCTCCTGATGCAGCCAGACCACATCATGTCCTTTATGCCCAGTCTGGATGGCTACTGGTCTCTTGGAAAGCGTTGGGTCCTCAGGCTGCCCGTGCACAATTCGGGGGCAAGACTGGAAGTATTAACGAGCTCTTCTACCTCGCCAGCAGATACAATGTTCAAGCAGGTGGATAATTGCTCTTTCTGAATATGGTACTAACACAAACCACAAGCTGTTTTCGGGCAGCAGGAGGAAGGAGTTCTGGTTAGACATTTATCAGGAAGGACAGGACAGTTGGTAGATCCTCAGCGATCCATCAGATATCAGTATGGCAAGAATAATCTGCTGCTCTTTCCAGGACAATGAATTTTGGGTAGTTATTTTTTTAAGTTTATGGTTCAACCAGTGTGAGACTATTAGTTATGTTTATCCTCAGAAACCTGTCTTCTTAAATGAGCCTGTTGGCTCCACAATAATCTCTGGAAGGCCAAACATTATCCTCCATATATAATTTTCAAGATATTCAATGGCAATGCAAATTCTTTGCAAGAAGCTGTGCCTGGCTCTAGAGATTTGTCTCAGTCACTCAAGCTGATACGTTGATTTTCTCGCTGATGTGCAATATAAAATGAAACAATAATACCATTTTAATGGTTTTTGAACCATTAAAAAAATGTGGTGGGGCTTTCTCCATTTTTTCTCTCCCAACAATTTGCAAAATCTTTCTGTGGTTTCAGGGGCCCTGAATGTTTTGGCTCTAAACTGCTCCTTCTCAGCTGCAAATCTGCTTAGAATTTTTAACAAACACTGAGGTAGGAACTTTAGGGATATCTATAGTACCTCTAGAAATTATCCTTGACTTTCCACGTGCTCCCCTCAGAGATACATTGTTTGACATGGACACAGGCTTCCATAATTCAATATGACACACCGAATCAATCCATGCAGCCCTCACAGTCATATTAGCACTCTAATTCTCAGCAGTGCTAACAAGTCACCTTTAGGGATGCAAATTAATTAAACTCTTTTAAACTTCTCCCCCTCACTATTTCCACAGGTAAAATTTACACAGTCCTTTCAATAGATGTTATCCTTCAGATGACCCAAACCATGGGTGGCAGTTGGTCTCATTCTCTGTGCAAATTGTATTTAGCCTAGTACAAAAGCTCAGGTTTGATACAGAGACTAGCAGAAAAGGGTTTGGATTGTAACAGCAATGAAAGCAAGAGAGAGAAAAATAATAAAGGAGGAAGAAAAATTTCTCTAAGCAAGACTTTTTGGAGTTTATTTTCAGACAATACATAAACATTC
The DNA here is from genome assembly GCA_013399435.1 of Arenaria interpres. Taxonomy (NCBI): domain Eukaryota; kingdom Metazoa; phylum Chordata; class Aves; order Charadriiformes; family Scolopacidae; genus Arenaria; species Arenaria interpres. Next base: position 46,033 of record VXAK01008645.1, read on the forward strand.
ATAGACTCAAAGAATCATGGAATGGTTTGGTTTGGAAGGGACCTTAAAGATCATTGAGTTCCAACCCCCTTGCCCTGGGGGGGCACCTCCCACCAGACCAGGTAATTATTAAAGAGGAGACAGAAAAACGTAGAATCTTGCTTAGTAGAATAATATACTATGACTATATATTGTATATGGTTAAGAGTCAAATCCTAGTATTCTTACCTGTGGTAAATATCGTTTCTCTCACAAGTTTTCTGTGGAAATCATGTCAAATAAGGGTGGCCAATCCTGGCACTTAATTGTGTCTCTGTGCTGCAAGTGCGTTAGAGGGAAAGAAGGTACGGTCTTGTTTTTCTATGGTTCTGCGCTCCCTTTCCCATAAAAGGTTGGATGAGATGGTCTGTCCCATCCTGGGATGTTCGGTGGTTCTGTGGTTCTGTGGTTCTGTGGTTCTGTTCCTTTTTCCTCCATTCTGCTTTGCTACAGAAAACATAGTTCTTGTGCACAAGGTAGGAAACCATTCTGCTTCAAAACAGTTTGTTTAACACATTAGAGAGATTATCATGAATCTGCTGAGAATGGGCAAGGTGCAGGCACTTTCTCATATTCTGGGAGGGTCAGGGGCTTTTGTTCATCCATGCCCATCTCTCACTCACTATTGTTTAAGTACTAATGTTTTATATTCCCAGCATAGTTCTGCCATGAGGCAGCCGGTGGTAGTAAATGCACATTTAAATAAATGGTTTTAAGCACACGCAGTAGACCACTTGGGAGGGCTATAAATCTTTCTCCCAAGCATTGTAAATTCCCATCCATGTCAATATTTTTAATGAAGAAAATGGGAAGAATCTGGCATGTACTTGAACTACTACAGGCTTACTCTGTTCTCACAAATCAGCCCTGGTCCAGGTGTGGGATTATTCTGCTCAAATAGCTATTTTCCAGGTAGGTTACATTAAAATCATTAAGCTAGCAGTGAATATATAAATCAAAACCATGCCATCATTCCTACTAGATGAAGAAGTGGATTGTGACTTTTTTGGAAGGATAGAATGAGCATGGATGATGAGGAAATATGGACTTTACCTCTCACAAGTAGGTTGTGTAGCTCATGAGTTAGACTTCACTGTCTTCTAGATGACTACGGGTTGAGCAGTCTCATGGGATTTGCATAAGGGTTGGCTTAATACCTTGAGAGCCTGAAGTCGTTTGTGTGTTCACGGGCAATTATTTCTTTATATGTAGACTTGCCATTGTTCTTTCACTGAAATACTTACCTGCCATCGAATTTGAAGTCCTTTACTCTTCTACTGAGGCTGCCAACAAGACAGATGCATTGAGTGGTTTTGTAATGTTGATATTCACTGAGACCAGCTCATCAGAAAGATCTTGTAGCCAGCACAGGTCACCAAGCCACAGAAATCCGTGCAGTTTCATCAAAGATCTTCTATTAAAGAGTAGGTTTTTGCACCTCTCTTTGCACTTTAAAATTTCCCCTATGTGAAATAAGGAGGGTTTTCAATTTTTTCAGTCCTGAGCTCATTAACACTGGGAAAATGTTTTTTATTACTACATCTCTTTCCCTTTCATCTTTACTAATTCATATCTCAAACCTCAGGAAAATAAGTCACAAAAATAAAATATTAAACAAGGACATAGAGGAAAACATCCTCATGGACCACTTGCGAAAGCCATCTTATTTGTGGTGATAAAATCCTGTCTTGATTTTCAGTGAAATAGGAAGAAAAGGAGTCAGGTGAGTGTATGAAAATAAAGGACATCCTGATCTCGTGGATTTACTTGCCTGGTTCCATTTTTCTGGATTTGTTGTTGTCTGTGCAACTGTTTGTAAGAACTTCATATGTCGTTCATTATTTATCCCAATAATTTTGTTCTGCTGTGCATCCTTCTCGTTCACCAACACTCATCTTCTTTCCAAACGGAAGCAAATGATACCTTGAGACCTAACAACAAATTGAGCTTAATCATTTTAGCTGTGTTCTGTAAAACACAATCCAGCAAAATTAAGTCAATCATTTTCAGGTAGAATATTATACCTCAGTGGAGCGATGCATCAGCAAAATCTCGGTCAAACAGCCTTCAAAACAGTTACCAAAACAAAAGATATTTTATTTGCAAAAAGAGGGAGCAATTATTAATTTGATCTGTCCCTAATTTGTTTTAATGACTGCATTGGAGCCACAATAAAAGCACAGGCTATCACATAACCAGACAATGCAGATAGAAGTTTGTGATAAATGTCATATGGGTAATTAAGTTTATGCATCAGTAATTTGTTATGTCATCTGGGGGGAATGTGGCATTTTTTGGATGACATGTAGAATTAAGTCCTGGACGTCTCAGTTCTTCTCACAGATAGTTAGATGTGGTCTTTAGGCAAGCTTCTGACAGTTCCTTCCCTCATGGTTTCCTAAGCCTTTTTGGCAATTTCAGCTGGGTGCAACATTGTTCTGCAGATTCCAGCCATCACCTTCCATGACTCTGTGGTGCTAAAAACAGAGCAGAAGGTCCTTCTGCAGACAAGTGGGTGGTTTTTTTGTGAGTATTTTATGTAGGGCTTCGTTTTGATCTCATATGTTCCAGCTTTAACTCTTCTGGCCAGAAGAGAATATCTTCTCCTATCCACTTTCCCAAGCGAGATCAGACACCAGATTTGTAGAGTGTTTAAGTCTTATCTTCGTAAATGAAATGTAAATGTAAACGATGTGTTTGTCTGAGGTTGAATTACTCTCAGGCTAGTTTTGTCTTAATGACTGGTGATATTCTTTGTTTTACTTAATGAGCTATACTGGAGAGTTTCATTCCCTGTGACTAAAGATAGCTGAGTCATGTCCTCGCTCTACGTGCGTGTTCAGCAAACAGAGAGACAGATATACAGTAGCTGTTTGTGATTCCACAGCCTGTGTCATGGTATTAAAATTCCTATTTAACTGAAAGAAAATGGGTATCGACCTGTATTAGCTTGATTGCATGTCAGGTTCTGCACTCAGTTTGAATTATTAGGAAATAGCCAAGGAAAATTGATTGCATTTTAAAGGTCCTGTGAAAAGTTTTAGAGCTGCACATTAGGAAATGGTGTTAAAGCAAATGAGAACTAATTGTTTTCAGCACCTCTTCAAAGTGCATTAATTTTCTCTGAAAGGGAACAATAAACAAAAGTTTCAAAGAGCTGTGTAGGATTCACAGCAAGACACAATACAGTATTTCCAGCACTCAGGGATTCATCCTTGCTACACTGCAGATCTCAAGACCAGAGATACTGGTAGTCCTGTATCACAAAGCCAGTTACGAGCCAGACGTGAGCCCACCAACCAACTTTGGGTTCCAATACTGAAAAAGTTGTAGTGGCAGGTCAATGTGGTAGCCTCCTGGTGTAAATTGCAGAAGAGTAAAACCCCTCTGCCACCCTCCGGTGCTGAGTCCTGGTTTTCCTGGCAGAGCCAGGCAAATGCCAAGCCTTGCCACAGCTGCAGGTGCTGGAAGACCTGAAGGCTGCCAGGCACCACCATCATGCTGGGAGCACGTTCCGGGCTGGTACCATTGCATTGGGCTAGTGCTGGTGGTCCCTCAATGAAGAAAAAGAACGTCCACCAGGCAGACTACCATAGCGGAACCAGGAGTGGGCATTTTTTCATTTACCTGAGGCTGAAATGGGTGGTTGAGGAGATCCCTGTCTATGTTTTCCAGAGGCAGTCCTGTAATTCCATCAATTCTGTCCAGTTAGTCACCAGCTTCTGACATGGGGCTTGTGCACCAGTTGGCCTTTGATTTGGGAAATTATGGCATTGGATTTATCATATAATCATAGAATATGTTGGGTTGGAAGGGACTTTTAAATGTCACTGAGTCCAGCCCCCCTGCAATAAGCAGGGACATCTTTAGTTAGATCAGATTGCTCAGAGCCTCATCAAGCCTGACCTTGATTGTCTCCAGGGAAGGGGCCTCTCTGGGCAGTGTCTCACCACCGGCATTATAAAGAACTTCTTCCTAATGTCTAATCTAAACCTACCCTGCTCTAGTTTAAAACCATTACCCCTCGTTCTATGGCTCCACTCCCTGATCCAGAGTCCCTCCCCATCTCTCCTGGAGCCCCTTTAGGGACTGGAAGGGGCTCTAAGGTCTCCCTGAAGCCTTCTCTTCCGCAGGCTGAACACCCCCAACTCTCTCAGCCTGTCCTCACAGCAGAGGGGCTCCATCCCTTGGATCATCTCTGTGGCCTCCTCTGGATCCGTTTCACTACTAACATCAGCGTTAACACTCATGTTCATATAAAGACTTGGCATAATTTCTAACAATCATATGTCCCAGAAACAAAATTTCTCAAAATGGTGTTACCAGGTTAGGCAAGTGGTATTTTTGGCATTATGGAAGCTCACTTCCAGAACTGCTGCTTTCTGGAGGGAATGGGAGCTTGCTACATGTGCAGCTCTGCACAGAAAGGGTTATGAAGAAAATCTGTGCGAGGGAGCTGCTGGCAACCTACCAGTGTGAGCTAAAATACTTTCTGGAGCTGCTCCATGTACAGAAGAGATTTTGTGCTTTGCAGTGCCTCTGCGAGAATACCACACGTTTAATAACAGAACCCCTCAGCTTGGAGAAGAGGTGACACAGAAATGGCAAGGTACAGAAGGGGAAATACCATTCTGTACTGGCCATACCCTTATATTCATTCTCCAACTCAGCTTCCACTGTTGGCCATTTCCAGGGGCAGTGTAGTGAGCTTAGTGAGCCTGGGAGGCTGGTGGCCTTTTAACTTCTTGTGGTCTTTTATTATTTAACCCTTTTCCCTGTCTCAAGACTAATTAAAATTGGCTATAACAGCTTAAAGCTCCTGGCAAACTGAGGCAGATTCTTGAGTATTCAGAGGCATCCAAATTCTGGATATTTCTGCAAATGCCATTGTTTTCTCCTCTCCCATGTGCAACAAGAAGTGACGACTCCTTGGTTTTCGTTCTGATGTCTACATTGCTATTTGTGCTAAGAGACAAAACCGTATCTGGTCAGCAAAACTGTCCCTCAAACTACAGCCGTACGTCATTCACCAAAAGCTTGAGGAATATCTTGTATTCTTCCAGAGGAATGCAAATTTCTTATCACTGTTTCCTTGCGTTTGCCAGGAGGCAGCATGTCAAATAAATAATTTAGACTGGCTGAGGCACCGCAGGAAAACAAAGCCATCAGTCATCTCCGCTACATTATTGATCACCAATAGCAAGATACTTGCTAAGACAAATGGTTCTGTTATTATACTACTGAATTTTAGTCTACCCTGACTAAATAAATCGTATTGAACTGTTTGTTGTTTTAAGATGTCCAAACATTTCTGGAATTATTTTTACTGTTCATTCTTTCCAGCCACCTGTAGAACCTCTCTATATATGTGTTCTTTGTTTGCCTACAGTTTTTCTCTAAATACAGCTATGTAGTCAGTTAACTTAAAAAATTGTGTAAGGAATTTCAGGTCTGTGTATGTACTATCTAGACTATCCAGAAGATTATTCTTATTAATTCTTATTAGTTTGGAAATCCCTGAAAATGTGAACAAGGTGTTTATACAAGTGAAGCATTCCATCAGGTCTCAATACAAATGTTTTTCTGCTCTCTTATAGTAATGGAGCTTGTCAGGTTCTTGTATCTGGTATTATTATTCTCACTTTACATATGGCTTTTCCTCCATTATCAACATGTAGTTACTATAACAGCATTGCCCAGAGGTTCTTAGCAGACCTGTTCCATAGAAGTGCTTCAGCATCTCAGAAATATCCTCCTTCCTCTCACGTTCCTTGTGGTACCTGATAACTCAGAACTTGGCAGACCCGTGCAGGCTGCTGTGTGCTCCTCTCCCAGCTGCCTGGGCCATACTGCGGGGGAAGACACCTCTCCACAGTGAATCTAGCTAAAGATACAGGGAGGAACACTTGATCCCGAGCCCCTGAAGTGTCAAATGCCGGTTGCAAGATGCCGTGCTGTCACAGCAATCAAGAGACAAATTTTCAGCACCTTGTGGGTGCGTGGGAGAAAAATTTGCAGCCAAAGCATGGGCTGAGAATGGCTCTCGAAAATCCCAAAGCCCTGAGCTTCCCACATGGTTTTTTTCCAAGACTTTTATAAACTGTGGGACTGATCTTCACCAGAATTTTTTATTTCATGTTAAATCTTGCCAGTTAACTTGGACTAAGTATTTTAAAGGATTAATTTAGGCATTCTCCAGACATTTCATCAAAACTAAATGCATATATGTGGGCTAATTTTAAATTATGGGCAGTAAGTTTCCAATATGACATTCCTAGGAGGAAAGTGATCTAAGAATGGAAGTGAATTACAGGTGACGTAAGAAAATATACTGGGTGGAAGGAAGAACAACAAAAACATTTCTACAATGGCAGTTTGCAACACGTGAAGGTGGTTGAAGAGATGCTGATTTTGTAGCTGAAAACAGCATCTGTGACTTGCTGACAATTTATTGCACAGAAAACTGAAACCCTGACTTCCCTCACTGGTAGAAAAACATGCCAGAGTCCTTGGAGATTTACGGAAGTATAGAGAGACAGCGAAGGCAAAAAAATAAACCTCCTGGTATTATTTGGGGTCTTGAAAGCTGCAGTCACCTCAAGGACACACTGCTGTGCACCTCACTGGTGGGAAAGAGTAGTCTCAAATAGTACCGGTGTTAAAAGAACCCATAGTGTGGTCAAACGGGATGGCCACCTTGGATGGCGATATATAAATGGCAAAACTAGAAGCACTGGGTGCAAAATCCCTGGCAGTGAAAAGCTGAAGTGGAACAGAGTCAGTAAAAACTGAGACCGAGCCCCAGCACATGGCACAAACATAATTAAGGGTCTTAAAACCATCTGGCACCGTCACACTTGCTGTTTTGGGGGACACCCCCTAGGCATTTCTGAGCCTAATTATGTATTGTGTATACCTGCATAAGTTTAGAAGGTTTAACTATATGCCTGATGTTCTACGTTGAGCTTATACTCACTGTTTTGGTAAGCTTGGCTGAAGAAGGAACATGTAGAGGTCTGAAGGCTTCTTGCAGGAGCCAGCGGCTGTATCATTTAAGAACTCACCTTAGCGATGCTAATCAGTCACCATTTGGACTCTTGATAAAGCAGCTGACTGTTCAAAACTCCAATGGCTGGGAAGGGAAGGCGATGTTAGGATCCTTTTTTTCATTAAATCCCCTGTGCAGCAAAACTTAGACACATGCTGGTCTGAATGGGTAGAAAATGCCGTAATCAAAAGTTTTTTTGCCCTCTCAACTGATTATACAAATATCAGCCTGGATTGTTACTGCTGAGAGTCATGTAGCTGTCAATCGTGGTGGCTCTGTGGAGCTAGAGATGTAAAAACAGCTGAACACATACTTGTTCGAAACTCGGGAGGTGAGTCTCTGAAACTAGAAATACAAAGCCCATAGTAATACAAAGCACATTTTAGACCTTGAAACACTCCAGAAAGGTGGTGAATGCTACTGTGATGTTAAAAACTGGTTTCTGTAAATGTTAACAGTATTTTGAGATTTCTTAGGCCTCTAAATTCTCTTTTGCCTATCAAAATGAAGAAGTACAGTGGTAGCTGTTATCTGATTTTAATTTGTTCAAACTGGATTATACACTTGTATCCTGTAGGTGACCCAGCTTGAGCAGTTCCTTCTTCTTTCTCCTCGTTAGAAAACCCGATGGAAAGCAGTGAGATTGCTACAGACCAAAGAAAACTCTTGCCTGAAAATCTCTCCAGGTTTATTTTCAAGACCTAACATTTCTCCATCTAAAACATCCTCAGTGGCCTTTTAGTGCTCTTGAATTCAATGACTAAATTCCCATTGATTTCAGTGAACCTAGTGCTGCTAATTGATATTACTGAAAGACGTGTCCTGTATCTAGAATGTTGGTTCTTTTTCCTGCTATAATTGCTTGTTAACATTCACTTTCAAATAATTTAAAGGAAAAAAAAAAATCCCTTTTAATGAAACTGAAAATAAACACAGAACTTAAAAAAAGCAATAATAAGATTTCTGATTAAAGGGCTATGATCAAATGTGACTAACATAAGGAGTTGCCAGGAGTGTCATACTCCTATACAGGTTTATTATCATTCTTGTTACTATCCCCATCATACAAATGACACTAAAACAGACTGGGGAGCTGACTGGCATCCATCAGGCAGCTCTTCGAACAGAGCTTGGACTTTCTGACGTGCGTGTTGTAGGTATTTGCTATCCTGGACAAAAACCAGGCTGGGTTGTTACCTCTAGACCTAACCAAGCTAATGTATCGTTAACCCTGTCTAGAGCTTTCTGTTCTTTGTCTTGGCCAAGCCCTTGCACTCATCCACCCTTCTCTTCAAGATTTGGCAAAACGCAGGTGTCATATCTTCGTCTCTGTTTCTTTGTCTCTGTACATCACTACATTTCCAAGACAAGAATTCAGAGTCAAATTATCTGGACAGTTTCAAGCAACTATTTTGACCCACCTTGATGAAGAAGGTAAAAAAAGGTGAATAGGTAGATACTACAATCAACAGCTACCTCAGACAAAGAGGTAACAAACTGTGTTACCAATTCTACTAAGAGCTCAGATGGCTAGATGTGTAAATGCAAGCTGCAGATCCACAGATTCCCCCCTCTACTTTTTCAAAGAAGAATATGCTTTCATCTTAGCCAAAAAAATGATGCAGTCGGCCCTCCTTTTGGAACAGATGAGTTTTCTGTGCCATACAGCCTTATGGATTCTCAGGCTGACTAACACCCAATCTGCAAAGGATGGAAGATGATATTACATTGAAGATATATATTGAAGATATTCTAGTGGCTGCATTTCTCACCTGGAGGGGGTTGCTGAGAACCCGCTGCCAAATCACCCGCCCAAGTGATGCTGCCCACCAGCTGGCTTCCACCTTCTTCCAGAAGCAGGTAAACTGCTTCAGTGCTACATGGAAACAAGCTTTGAATTGCTTTGAGAACTTTCAGGGTACAGAAAGGTGACTAACATTTGAAATTGTATTAGTACGGGTTACCTAATTTACAGATAGTAGGCAATGCATAAATCTAATCTAAACATCGATTCGGGAAAGTGACCTATGCTGTCCTTTGATAGATAAACCTCCAGGGATGAAGAGATGCTCGTTTCAAATTGTATTAGCATAAATAGATATAGTACTTTATGTTTCTCAGCACCCCGGAGCAGAGCTGTGTTCTGCTCCCAACATTGCTCTCCTAAAGGATATGAAAATTACCAGAAGGAGTGGTTTCTGCCTGCAGAAATCAACCATAATAATGCCCATAGAGTCGCATTCATCCCCGCTTCCTTATTTATATTTGCTAGCACCTTTCAAAAACTGATGGACAAATTGCTTAGCAATCGCTGTCCCTGCTTGGTGTGTCTTGATGGAGGCTGACAGCTGAAGTGATTTAGCTTTTGTTATGGCATAAAGACATTCCCTTTTCCCCCTTTCCTTCCAGGGAATACTAGACCTTGTCATAAACTATTACAAACTCCGGTTAAAAAACAAACAAAAAATATCACTCCCCTCCTCCCTTCTCCTTTGGCACAAACACAAACCAATATTTACAGGTCATGCACATCTTGGAGGGCATTTCTTCTGGGTCTCCCAAGCTCGTACAGACAGTAATTAAGCTCTTTGATGTAAATCTAGCACCTAGGAAAAGAAAGCGTGATGTTGTCAGGTGGGATCTTTTTCAGAGAAGGCCAAACTTGCCTGGTTTTGCTGTGGCTGTGCTGCCTCCTGCCTGTTTATCCCCAGTAAAGCAGGCAAGATAGATTGGCCATGGGTAATTTTTTATTATTATTATTTGTTTATGACTTCAGGAAACTTGTGTGTCTCCAGACAAGTCAGACTGAGGGCTCCTTCCCTTGTCTGAATCGCTCTGTTTCATCGGCACCTTTTCTACCTTCCGAGTCAGCCACCAATCAACACTCCCACCTATTTTTAACTTTTCTTTTTCGAATTGAATTTCCCCCTGTATGAAAAAGGAGACCAGATATTTTCTAGGGGTGGGAAATGGCAAATGGTTCTCCGGTCGTTTAGTCCATTACCATCCCTGCACGGTGCTACTGCAATTTGTAAAATACTTCCTGTGGGAAAATTTGGGTTGGCCTCTTACCCTGCAGTTCAGGGAACTGTAGGCTCCTGTGCTGAAGGGGCTTCAGGAACCCATGGACCAAGTGTTGCTACAGCTACTGCGGGATATCTAAGAACTAGATACATCCTATTTGTTTTTAACCGTACCTCCTCAAATCCTCTGTCCAACACACTTGTTTATCCAGCTTGTTTGATATATTTTGGAAGCTTCTTATGTCTTTATTACTACATGAAGGCAATTACCATACTGGGATCCTGATCTGTAAAATATCTAGGGTGTTCTTTACATACTATTATTAACACTATTTTAATGCAATCAATAGAGAATAGTATTCTTAACATGTATTCTCTCCTCTTGTTCTTATTAAATGATATGAAGATTCCAGCTTCAAATTACAGTTTTATCTTGTGAAGGGAAAGGAATTATAATAATACAAGAAAAGATAGCTAACTCCTGAATTAATTTTAAAAAACTGCAGTAAAACCTTGGTGTTCAAAAGGAAAAGCTGGTCTGTATATATGCACTGTAACTGAGATCACAGATTACCTGAACCATACCTGTACAGTATTCTGATAAGGTTGCAGTAATTGTCACATGTAGCCTCAGAAAGACAATTAGGCATTATTTGGAACTGGCTTAAGCAGTTGTGATGCAGCATTAGTAATTGTGTACGTTGCGATCTTGGAGCAGGTAAAGACAAGGTGGAGTTGTCCAGTTTTACATCACACTTAGTCTGGTGTTGAGATGTGACTTCCCATCATGAAGCAGACTTTGCCTTTGCTACAGGTGTGCAATAAAACACTAACTGTCTTTAATGACCCACATCTAATAATCTTATGAGCCTACTTGTCAACTTCAGAGAGAAAAAATAATAAATCTGCATGGGAATGACCTAATATTCTCATCTCTCATTGCAATCTTGTGATCCTTGTAGGAACGGACTAACACCTTACTTTTTGACCCTTGTTAGAGTCTTTGACATGAACATTTTTATTACAGAATTTTAGTGGTAGGTAAGTACTTTCTCACTTCCCAGAGCACAGCCACTATTCTTTGACAAATCTACTGATAGTCAAAACCTAGCCTTTTATGTATGCATCTGTTTTCGTGACAAATGATATAGTAAGAGTACACAAAAGCATCAAATTAATATATACCATTAACAGTAGTGCTCAGAACTCTTCTTTCTACCTGGTAAAGGATGTGTATACTTGACCAACATGAAGCACGCATTTGGCAAAACTGCCAGCTGGGAGATTTAGATACAGCTACATTGGAAAATAGTATGTTACAATAGGAGCAGATATTGAAACAGTTGGTGCTAAAGACCTGGAATCCACACTCTTCACTTCTTGGTGGTTCCATTTCAGGCTAGCTCTATCTTGTCCTGTCCTGGTAGCATGAGTACCCTTCAGCAGCTGGGGCACAGTAGGTACTCTTCTAGAGCCTGTTGTCTGGTTTACCGCAGTCTGAAAGGAAACCATTTGATGATCTCCAAGATATAGACAAAAATGCACTCAATGGGGACACCCAGGGAGCATCAAAGCCTTATCTTGACCAGAGTCAGAGAGATAGCTTTGACACACCCCTGGTTCTTCAATTAATACTATCACAGTTCGTGCTTTTATCAATTATATTCTTTTCCTAGAAACAATTAAAATTATGTCCTGCTTAACTCTAAATGTTCTCCCCCTCCGCGGCTTCTGGGAAAATTGCATTCTGGATAAATCCCAGTCTCTTCCAAATAAGTGAACTGACAACATAGTGTTGTCAGTTCTCATAAAGTAAGCACAGTTAGGTCAAAGTAGTCTTAGAAGACAACTGTTCCATCCAGTAAGCAGTGCCCTTCCTTTAGATTTAATACAAAACAGATGTTCCTTCCAAGGCAAAGATCATTCAAATGTGACAGAAAACAAAAGGCTGGAAGATGTGGATGGAATCTTGTAGTATTTAACCCAAGAGGATTTTTCATTTTTCCTTGAATGGCTGACCAACTGTAAATAGCCTTATTAAGACAGCTTCATAATAGAGATGTGCATTTGGTGAAGAATATGAATAGCTACCTCAAAGAACCGAGGGTATGCCAAAGCTATCTCTTTAGTTCTGGTCAAGATAGGGCTTTGATGCCTCCTGGTTGTCCCCTTTTAGTGCATATGTGCATATATTGTGGAGCTCATTAAATGTTTTCTTTCCTGCATTTGTAGTTTGAGGGTTTGTCTCAATATGCACCAGTGTTGCCCCCAGCTCTTTTGCAGATGTTTGTACAATCCCAGGTCTTGTTCGCACAAAAAAAACCTGCTGAGATCAATTAAGTAGTGCTTAACATTTGGTTTTTCTTTGCTGAACTCATGTCCGCTAAAGGCCGTTATCAAAACTTTAGTGACCTCCAAGTTTTTAATAAAGTGGGTGAGATTTCCTTATTTTCTACAGAGCTGCCCAGTTGAAAGAGAAGTAGCTGAGAAGAGGACAAGTTCTGCATCCTAACAGCACTGACATGTAGAAAGATTAAATGAAAAGAAAACATAAACCTTGAGTCTACCAAGCACTAGATTTGCACTGACTCTCAAGACACAAAGTGAAGGTCTCGCTTCGCCATGGTAAACAAAGGAGCATTTGCCACAGAAGGATTGGACAACCTTGGATTTTCCCCCATAGCCCAGAATGGCGTGGTCCTGTGTGACCTCTAACTAAAAATTCAGGTGCCAAACTGTTTTGTTGGCACACTAGTTAATGTCAAAGTGATACCCTGTGGTGTTCTCATAGTTCAACAGTTCCAAATATTTTCAAACTATCATTTTGTAGTTGTCATTGTCTTCAGCGATGGACACTTTGGGAAATCCGATTGAGGTAACAGGAACATTTCTGTATCGTCTTCCCTTTGGACTGTCATTTCCATTTCTCCTCTCTGATTCCTTGAGGTGATTCTTGCTCAAGAACTTCTCCAAACTGAATCGTCTGTGCTCATTTTTGAGAGCATACACCTATGCTTTGTGCTTGTTTTACTTTGACCCACAGACAAAAATTAGATCACAAATGAGCCCTGGCATCCTAAACGAATTACTTATTGATCTATGAGTTGTTGTGTAGGATTTCAGCCAATCCAACAAGCTTTGGAATAAGAAGAAAAATAATAAATTAGTGTCAGTGGTGTATAAATTCAGAAAGATGAGTTAAAGGGATTGTATTGATAATGGTTAAACCAGGAATTTAATTTTTTGAAAGTCTAAGATACCACCACAAGTTAATGATGAAGGATGAAATTACGTTATTAAAGGAAGAGAGAAAAGATGCAAAATGCATAAGATTGCTCTCTTTTGAGTAGGGAGACAATTCCATGCAAAAGGATGATGCTGAATAATTTACTAGCAGTAAAATTGTCAGAATATTCTGGATTTCAGTTGTAGTGCATCAGCTTTAACTCTTTTGGGGCTGCACAGTGGATCAGAAATCTTAGCTTTTTGGGTTCTGTCTCCCCTGGTTGTCATTGCAGCTTTACATCCTGCATCTTATTGGTTCCCTAGTGACCTCAGCTACATCTGTGTGTTAAAACTCACCCGAATTCTGATTTCATTTTTACTGCCTCTGTGCCATTCTAACTTTAGTGCAATTCCTGAATTTAGAAAGCAAGACAGGGATAAGCTGGGTCTTTTCAGACTTACTTTTTCAGGCAGAAAACCTGAGTCCAAAATAAAGTCGTTTAGTCATGGTTGTGGCAAGTCAGCCTTGGAGTTAGATGATCAGCTCCACCTAGAAATGGGTGAGTGAAGGAGAAATGGGCTTTATGGGGCAGATCCTCACCTGCAATCAGTGCAGTTGTGACAGTTCATATCTACTGAATATGTGTGAATTTCTGCTTCGATAAAGATTGACTTGTAAATAATGAACACTCCCATGACATTAAGTTAAGTTTTAATAGGAGTTTTAATGAAAAAAGCCGCCAGGGGTGTAAGTTTTTGATGCGGCTGAAGAACTTTATACACACAAATAAACAATGAGAGTGATGGTAGGTCTGTCTGCACGCTCCCCAGTGGGATAAGCATTGTGCCTGAAAAACAGAGCGAAGAGACAAAAGCAAGTACTCTTGCAAAGATATTTGCATATTGTTATTAAACAGCCAACCTTTACATAATAAAGGGCATATTTACAGTGCTGCTCAAATTGACTGCTCTCAGGCTGTTTTATGATATTAAAATATTTATAGATAGGCTTTAATTCAGCTTCACCTCTGTCAGACAACTAAATGGAAATCCTAATTGCCATTTCTCTGGGCAGATGAAAGGCAATCATACGTATGTATTGACATTCAACTAACAGCATTCCCTAAAAAGGTTCAATTGTTTAGCATGACTGCCACATCATTAAATAAGGGCATAAGCTGGTTTTATAAATAATGCTGGCTCTATTCAGAGTGTTACAGGACACACCTGGGTTGTACGATCTAGGTGAAGGAAATTGCCGGTACCCTCTCTAGCACTGCCAGGCTTGAGATCAAACAGAATGATAGCAATTAATTTTTAGGCCTGTCATCCAAGGTACCTTTCACAAGCCTTAGCTTCAGTAAATATAAATATGTTCATAATTGAAACACAGTATTGCCTGATGCTATTGATTAAGATGCGTTTTTGAAACATGGTTCAGGCTCAGGTCTTTCTCTTTAATTCATTGAAGCATTCTCTGCGCTTACCGTAGAAAATGAATAATCAGAGCTTGAGACTGATGGGCAATGGGACACTCTGACACATTTAATTTTCTCATGTGCCCAACCCTCTGTCTCTGCTGGGTATGTTTAATTTTGCCGCATTTGCTGTCAAAGAACCTTTTGATGTTTGCTACTGGGCCTGCATTTAATGGGAAGAAAAAGAGGAAAAGGCAAGTGGAGAATTATTATTTGGGATCCCCACAGCCAGCGAAGGAAAAAGAAATGCTGCTGTCCCTTGCGTTCTTACAAAAGGGGCATCGCCTTAGGCCAGTGAACTCTTTCAGGACTCCCCCAAAATTCACTTGCTAAGCTTTTTACAAAACTTACACAATATAAACTGTTACTAGTTCTTGAGGTGATCGTTCAGCAGTCTTTTCTTTGTTTTATTGTGCTCTTTAAGCAGACTGATAGACTTCAAAGAGATTGAAACTACAGGATTCTGATCATTATTTAAATCAGTGAGTAGAAAACTTGCTTTAAACTTTTAAAAATTCTGTTATTATTGGTGCATTCCAGCTGATTTTCTAAAGGAAGGACATTTCTTGTATATGACATCTGTTTTTACTGATTCAGGAGGACACGCTAAATGTACAGGCATTGATGTAAATCGTTTAGAAAGCTCAATCTATAGCCATACAATTCTTGAATTATCACATCTGTAATTGGTTAGAAAGTGATTGAATCTACATTTTTATTTATTGCATAATGATTATCTTACAATTTATACCAAGCTGCATTTGAAAGGAAATTGAAATGCCATCAAAATCATGTTTTTATTTTCCATTTTGTTCTAAATCCAAGCAAAGCTGCTCTAGGCCTGACTCCATGCAAGTCTTTCTAGACCACCAAGAAAGGTTTCTTTGTAGAGGAAGAAAACAGCTCCTATTATTAATGAATTGAAGAGATTCAATTGTTCTTTATCTTTCTAAAACTGTTTGGTCTTCTCCTTTTTATACCCAGACTTTATTCATGGGCTGGAAGAGGAAACATAATTTTTCCCTTTTAATCAAGTCTTTCCATATTTCTTCCCTTACATGGAATCAGAAATTCAAATAAACTTTTTGAATAATGGCTTCTTGGTACTACAGGAAAAGACTACAGCTGTTTTTACTGAGTAAGGAAGGCAATAAAGTGGATTTTTGGAATTTGAAAATTTACTTCTGCCAGCTCAATGGTAGATGTGCATTAACACTATGATAGCAAGCATACTACACTTTGAATTAGTATTTAATATCTATGCTTTTAGTACGGCAATAACTTAAGTCTTTGTATAAGCTTTCATAACTTCATGGAATCATAGAATGGTTCAGGTTGGAAAGGACCTTAAAGATCACGGACTTCCAACCCCCTACCCTGGGCAGGGACACCTCCCACCAGACCAGGTTGCTCCAAGCCCCATCCAGCCTGGCCTTGAACCCCTCCAGGGATGGGGCAGCCACAGCTTCTCTGGGCAACCTGGGCCAGGCTCTCACCACCCTCACACCAAAGAATTTTTTCCTGAGATCTCATCTCAATCTCCCCTCTTTCAGTTTAAAACCCTTCCCCCTCGTCCTATGGCTCCACTCCCTGATAAAGAGTCCCTCCCCCATGATTAAATAGCAATTATTTTGATATATTTTTTAACTCTGAAAGTTTTTTAATAATTCCCTTTTATTCAGCTTGCCTTGAAGTGCTCCTTTTTTTTTGGGAGGGGTCAGTAAAATCCTCAGAGCTCTGGCAATAATTCATCCAAAGAATGACACCAGTTTGATATCACAGAGCCATTCATCAGGTTTAATAGAGAAAAAAAAATCCCCTTTTACTTTCCTTGTAAAGACAATGCGAACACAGGAGAGCAAATGTTTCTTCTTTCATGTTTCTTCCATTCTCGCATGTTGTGAATGAGTAACACACGAGATGGAAGTGAGGTACATGGGATTGGGAATCTGGCCTGGCTGTGAAGATCTGACAGCAAAAATATTCTGCCTCCCGAAGCCAGCCAATTTGTTCTGACCTCCTTGGCAGGGAGCAGATTTGGTACCCCACAATCTCACTCCGAGCGTCACCTTCCAACCGTACCCACCCATGGGTTTGCACCCACATCGGTCTTGAAATATGGTGCCGTGAGAAGAATTTACAGAATTTGACAAGCCATCTTTGCCTCTTTTTAAATTTGCGGTTCGGAGGAAGGGAGTTCTTGCCGCTGTTACCAAGCTGTAAAAGCCTTGCTTTGAATGACAAAGCCCGTGAGGAATGTGGAACTATTCTGCAAGCTCTTGCTCTGGCAAAAAGAGCTGGGGGTCTCAGAACTGAGAGGGCAGCCTGGGACGCCCACAGTGTCTGAGGGCACTTCCGAGAAGTGCCTGAAAATTCAGAGGATTAGAGATTCTTTGGAGTCTGGGTTAAAGCACTTCTCTTTTTGCTCAACCTTTTTTTTTCCTCTTTTCAAGAGTTTTTGCCTTTCAACGGCATAAGGAAGAAGAATATTAAAATTTGCTAAGCAAGAAATTCTTTTAACGCCTTCGGCGGGGGGAGTTATTTACTGATGCAAACCACTTTGAAGTCTGAAAAGACAAACTTGAAATCTTGGTGAAGTGGCTCATGCCTGCAGTAATTGGGTGTTTCTTCTTGACTGGAACCCAGAGTTACGGAGCTACCTTGAAAACAAGCAGTACAGGAGAGGGAGGGAGCAGACAGATTTGGCAATATAAAGGTCAGGTTTGTGCCAAGGGCAGGACGAGGGCTGAGGCGGAACCTTTGCTTTTCACAAAATCACTGAATCACATGGGGTGGGAAGGGACCTCTGGACACCATCCAGTCCAAGCCCCTGGTACACACCAAATTATGAAAATCCACAGGGTTTTTTTCTGATTCAGCCTGGGATGTGAGACACAGTGTTTATTTAAGTACAGATGGGTCATAGAAAGGGGCGACAGCGCTGTACTTGGCTGCTACGCTGGACTCTCCTGATTAACTCACGGCTTGTAAAGCCCTTTGAGATGGCACTCAGCTGAAAAATGTTTTAGAAAGAAAAGGGTGTAAAATATGTAAGACTTCAGTCTGTTTGTCCCAGATTTTCAGTAATTAAAATTGGCAAGTGTATTTACTATTTAAGCATTGATAGAACTGCTCCAGCATATAATGAAAAAGAAAGAAGCAACTTCGCCTGACAAATGTCTTAATAAGTCATGATTTCATTCCACGCTGCGTCTGCACTGTAATGCCTATCGTTACAATGTGAGTAACTAATTGGAGTCTGTGCAGAGATGTCTCTATTGGCACATTAGAAATCTAGAAGAAAGTATCTTATTTGCAAACAACAGTAAAAATACCAACGGAAAGGCTTGTTTTTAACACTGTACTGAATGCAGCCTGAACAAATGAAGAGTCTTGATGTGATTTAGTGTAATGCCAACAGTGAACACAATTGTAAATTATTTTTGCAACCTGCTCTCAGAGTCCCAAATTGCCTTTTTACTGTCTGCGTTCCTAATGATGGTTGATACACCCCCGGGAAAAGAAAATACTGATCTCTTTTATCTTGATTTAGTTACTGGGCTGGGTTTTTTTATATATTCAAGACCAAGAAGAACGAAAAAAAATATTCTGATTTTGCAATGTAATAATGTAAATACATTCTAAGAGAAGTAGAAATCACTGATCATGAGTAGAAAGCTTTTATAGTGGTAATTTAACCTGGCTGTTATTTACACTATAAAACTGTCCCTATGTCTGAAGCTGTGTTTACTGGAAAGATCAGACGAATTTTCTTGCCATTTTAGCTGACTTTAAAGGAAGCAAACTGACAAAGTCACAAACTATGCTGTGCACAGAACAGAAATGGTAAAGTTTTTAGAATACTTCTGAATCCATAATGTTTAAGGTATTTCTTTCCATTTCTAAATTTGGGAGTTTGAGGAAATAAATGGTGCCATTCAAATGGAGGCTAAAGCAGCTGTAGTCTGTTTGTTGATTTGCTGACCCAAAAATTTGTCCATTTACGTACTGATCAGCTCCACAATATGCTGTGCCACTTGCAGATACATATCACAGTGTCCTAAGCGTCTGGGGTGGGAGAAATGTGATGAACACCTAAATTCTGCACACCATAATATATCGGTTTTTAGAATTTGGACTGGAATTTAATAGTAACAACTGTGAGACTTACGCATTAAGAACATTTTGTTTTTAATTAATCACAACTACTTAAAGGCATATTTTCAGCTGGTTAAGTGACTTTTTGTGACAGAAGGTGTCTCTGACTGCAGAAAAAAGCACTTTTATGAAGTGCTTGCAAGGAAGCATTCTGCAGACAAACCGCCGCTGAATATATTGGTTTGCCCACATAACACAACACAATGTTGAGCTAAGGTACGAGTTCTGAAGTACTATTAGTATATCAGCACGGTACTACACTGGAGCTAATTAGCCTTTCTTACATATCTTTCTTACTCCCATTTGTAGGCAAGTCCTAAATATGTGGTATTGTGTAGCTTCATCTGCATATAGCTTCGTAAGTCTGACTTTGAGATTTGCTTCAAGCGAGTTCTTGCTGGCAAGGGCTGACTTCTGGGCATGGAAAAGCCTCTCTGTACAACCAGTAGGACTCGTTCGCAAACAATACTTCTGTGTCATGAATCAGTAATAACACAGACGTGACTATTCATATGAGGAATCGACTTCCAGGGTTTATGTACCAGAAGCCTCTCGGGTCGGCCCTGCAGTTGACCTGAACTTTCAAGTAAAGCACAACCAGTTATGGGTTACCCTCAGGCTGAGCAATGCTGGGGCACAAGAGCTGCTGTACTACAGAATCACAGAATGCTATGGGGTTGGAAGGGACCTCTGGAGATCATCTAGTCCAACCCCCTGCCAGAGCAGGGCCACCCACAGCAGGTTGGACAAGCATGTGTCCAGGTGGGGTTTGAATGTCTCCAGAGGAGACTCCACCACCTCCCTGGGCAGCCTCTTCCAGGGCTCTGCCACTCTCACAGGAAAGAAGTTCCTCCCCATGTTTAGGTGGAACTTCTTATGTTCAAGTTTGTGCCCGTTCCCTCTTGTCCTGTCCCTGGGCACCACTGAAAAAAGACTGGCCCCATCCTCCTGACACCCTCCCTTGAAGTATTTATAGGTGTTGATCAGATCCCCCCTCAGCCTTCTCTTCTCCAGACTAAACAGACCCAAGTCCCTCAGCCTTTCCTCAGCAGAGAGATGTTCTATTCCCCCCTCATCATCTTTGTAGCCCTCTGCTGTACCCTCTGCAGCAATTCCCTGTCCTTCTTGAACCGGGGAGTTCAGAAATGGACACAGTAAATGTGTCCAGTTTATTTGGTAAATTAGCAAATAAGTATCATCTTCAGAGAACTTCTGCTAGGACCAAATGAGGAGCCGTGTCAGTGATCCGAGGCAAAATCTTCCTTGCCTTGGAGTTGGAGCCCTTATAGACCTTTCAGATTCCATCAGGTCTTTTCTTCTCTGCTAAAACAAGATCATTCCTTTTCATACATTTTCTAGTGTCTATTCCTAAAATTTCTTAAGTAATGGGGCTTTTGACCAGAAAGAAACTTTTCTTTCGACAGATACAGTTACACAATGTGCTGTTGCCCTCTTACATCTTATTGTTATTCTGCCAATGTTCAGTATGTCTGCTTAGGGGATGTCACTCTCCTTTGTCATTTCAATGGTATTTTACCATTCACTGATGCCCTTGGCAATAAAATTCCTCCCCTCAGAAGCTTTGAGTGCAGCAGCAGCTTGGTATAAAAGAATGCAGGTACAGTCTGTATTAAATAACTCCTGAAAATGACATTTAAAAAAACCCATCAAGTTTGCAAAGTCTGACAGTCCGAAGCGAGAAAATGCCAGAATTAAGGTTTCCAGTGCAATCTTTATTTAGATCCCCTCTGCTTATGCCTTTATGATAGTCTTTAATTACAAGATCAAATGTTTCCCACAGGTCCCCTGCCTCATTTAGTGCACTGATTACATAGTACTTACTAAATAGTAGCTATTCAATAGTGCTTTTCATCTTCACCATTTATTGCACAGTCGCACATGCTTTATTTACTAAATGCCATCCAATACCTTCACTGAATATAGAATTAAAGGCCAGTCCACTGCATTGATAATGCTGTGCCTTAGTTCTTAGTGAATGCATTAATATTTATACCTGCCCTGTGAAGTATTACTGCTCCATTTTACACGTGGGAAGCCAATGCTCGGGTGTGGTATTCTGAATTAGGCTTGGGTGTTCAACCCGAGAAACAAAGTGCTATTCCAGAGTATTTAATGTGTGATATTAATTTTACCGACACCTGCTATATTTGCTAGTAGTCTGCACTTCAGTAAATCAGTCACCGAGTATTAAATTCGGTACCCTTAAAGTGAGGAAGCATCTGGAAGAGAGGGTAACTGACTTTAGGGATTAAAGGGTCCAGCTCACCTGTTAACAATCAAGTCGCCTTCCCTGTTGGAGGTAATGATCACAATCAAACATCATGTGGATAAATTGTGCCAAGAGCAGGGAAAGAAAGTTTTGCCGGAGGGAGAAAGGGAAAGAAATACAGGTAGAAACTCTCCACTAAAGTCTTCAAGCCTATAGTGGGACAAAAGGGAATGCTATAATAGGGATTTGATTTAGGATGAATAATCAGTAACTTTGTAAAAGTACATAAAATTTTTGGGGGGTAGCGTGCATATGATGAGAAAAATCAGGATTTTTTCTTCTAAGAGATGAGAATTTTATATCAGCAAGACCATGAAACTGCAGGCTTACGTGTATGAGGAACTATTGATTTTCTTCTAATGTAGTTTGGCAAAATAAGATATTGGTAGCTTCAAAGAGGGAGGCGAAGAGGTGCTAAGAAGCTGAGACCTCAGAAAAAATATCAGAGTGGTAATTGTGATAGTGAATTGAAGATTACTTTTTAACCATCATTGAAATGTGTAATTGAAGAGAGGGGATAAAGTGTCCTTGTTCTATGTACAGTCACAGTTTAAGGTTGGAGCTTGTCTGGGTTCCCATTGACTGGAAAAGGGGAAATGTAACCCTCATTTTTAAAAAGGGAAAAAGGGAAGATCCTGGGAACTATAGGTCGGTCAGTCTCACCTCTGTGCCCAGGAAGATCATGAGCAGATTCTCCAACAGCATTGGTGCATAAGGGAAGAGCAACTGATGTCTTCCACCTGGACTTGTGCAAAGTAGTTGACACTGTCCCACATGACCTCCTGGTCTCTAAATTGGAGAGACATGGATTTGACAGATCGACCACTCAGTGGATCAGGATCAGGCTGGATGGGCACGCTCAAAGGATTGTGATCAACGGCTCAATATCCAAGTGGAAACCAGCGACGGGAGGTGTTCCTCAGGCGTCAGTACTGGGATCGGAGCTGTTTAACATCTTTGTTGGCGACATGGACAGGGGGACAGAGTGCACCCTCAGCAAATTTGCCAAAGACACCAAGCTGTGTGGTGCAGCATGCTGGAGGGAAGGGATGCCACCCAGAATGACCTGGACAGGCTTGAGACGTGAGCCCATGTGAACCTCATGAAGTTCAACCAGGCCAAGTGCAAGTTCCTGCACCTGGGTCACAGCAATCCCAGGCACAAATACAGTTTGGGCAGAGAATGGCTGGAGAGCAGCCCTGAGGAGAAGGACTTGGGGATATTCATGGATGAGAAGCTCAACAGGAGCCAGCAACGTG
>VXAK01008645.1:72771-130141 GCA_013399435.1 Arenaria interpres
ATTTTTTTTTTTTTTTTTTTTTTTTTTTCTGGACTATTTTAATTATTGAAAGACTAAAAGTCTAAAAAATGTGAGCTATCTTCATTAATGCTAGGGAGGGAGATCTTCATTTGATCTTCCTTACCCCACTAGTATATTGTTAGCAGATATATTTGAGTAAACTGGATATTATTATGTCCCTAAACATATAAGTTGTTAGCTAGCAGCACGTATTTTTATAAATTAGCAGATATTGTGGTAAAGACTGTAAGTACAAGGCTGTAAGTATATTCTGTACGTGAATATATACTCTCTACCTCCGAATGACGGACTATCCCAAACAGGACAGAAACCAGAACTGAGAGGATATAGTATATCCTGGGTGACTGCAATGTCTGTGAAAGATGCTCTTTGAATATTTTTTCAAGTGATTTTCCTGCTCCTGGAGAAGGCCCTACCCACAGTTTCCCATATGCCGAGTATTTCAACACTTCTCATTTCAGTTGGGGAATGCAGTTCTCCTTTTCAGCTGGCACAGAGATGATGGGGAGCAGAGGACCTACTGAAAGCTGGGTATTACTTACTCCTGAGAACACCTGTGAGAACTTGCCTTTAAAATGCTAAACTAACTTGAAGGTGTGCATAGCTGCCCTAAAATCGTCATCTCCTCCATCTCAGAAAAGCCTCTCTGTGGGTTGGTCCCATTTTTCCCTGAGAGCAGGTGCCAAATAACTCTTCTGACTCTTCCAATAAAGACTTGTAATTCCCTGCAAGTTGCTTGAGACTTAAGATAGGTTGTTGAAGCTCTCAGCTTGCCCGGTTTTGTGTACCTTTTTGCCCTAGTTTTGTAGGTCTTCTCACATCAATTACCTTGAGTCTGTGTTTTGTTTTTCTGTCAACCTGCTCTGGACTGAACCAATGCATTCCTACCGAAAGGCTTCATGGGCAAAAGGTGCAGTAACTGCTCCCTACTGCCTGCATCTGTGCTAGCATTCAGAATATCATCATGTCCTGGCGTTCTGAAGCGAAGAGTTCATAGCTGTCACTGCCTATTCTTGTGCTGTCACAGACGAGCCACGCACCGGCTTTAGAAAGCTGTGACAGATTTGAAAGTGCTGGTGGGATCCTGCTGTAACACCGTTTTCTGCAAGGGCTGTGTTCCAAGTCAGTGCTTTCATCCCCCAGTGTTGCCTGGCATCAGGGCAGGAGCCCTTCTGCCCGCTTGCAAGGTAGCAGGCGGATTTTTATACTTCTTTTTATTATTCTGTTGCATCTGAAACAAATAATAAATGTCCTCTTTCCATTCCAGGAATCAGAGCACGGTTAACTGCGGTTTATAAGCTTCCAGCATATGATGTTTAAAAGCCATTTGAATACATTATTCATCTCTGAAGGCAGTGGGCCAGCCCTCTAAACTTCACTCATGGTTGTGTGTGCTTTTGGAGAGGGGAGGCCTTTTTTTTTTTCTGATGCTAAATAGAAAGATTTTAAAGTTACGGTGCAGTTAAATCCTCATTATATATGGTATTAATAAATGTGCCACTAGGACAGTCTGTTCTGTTAAGTAACTTCGCTAATCTGAGCACATTATGCTGGATTTATGCTGTGGAGGTAAATCTCTGGGGAAAGCAATGAAACAACCTAATGCAGAGCATCCAGATTTATTGTTGCCTCTGCTTTTGTGTCACAGAGAGGGGGAGAAGAAAACGTAAAGGAAGAGAATTTGCATCAGAATGACTGTGGGATGTTCTGTCATTGATAGTGCAGATGATCCTTTCTGGATTCTTCCAGTATCCCCATGTTTCTAAACCATCCTTGTTTCATCGTAGTTTCAAAATGATCCCCCAATGATAAAAAGGCTCATTTCTAAATGTCAGTAAATATGCGTTGACATTCCAGGAGCATAAGGAGAGCTTTGGTGCTGCAGGTCGTGAGCTTTCCCTGTCAATCATCCCTTAAAGATCCCTGGAATACCCCTGGATTCCTGTAGCTGTCTCTCAGGAAGCAGAGCAAGGACTGGAGGGTCTTTGCAGGGAGGTCCTACAAAATGCAAGGTGGTTCTTGTAAGAGAACGGGTGATGTACAGATTGAAACTCCTGGCTATACGGGGACTTGAATTAAGGAATTTGGCATTAAAAAGTGCTTTTCTATCACTTGGAACTCTTGGAAATTGTATTATTAAAGTTTTTCTTTCCTAGGCTTTTATGTGAAACACAGAGACAAGTTTCTTACTCCACTTTTGCTGTATGTGCATCCCCTGTACACCCAGATGGTACCGAATCTGTAATTCGTGGCTGGATCCATTCAGATTTCACATCACAGCTGAATCATTCAGCAGGCACCTGTACAAAACACTAGTAGCCAGCCGTACCATCTGTCACCAGGTCACAAAGCAGGTCTCTACCCTTTGAGCCAAAACAAAATGTCTTTTACAGTTGTTGCTTCCTGCAGTTAAAACTTCTTCATAGATTTCCAGATATCAGCGGGTTCGACTAATGCCAGAGCCTGTCAGGCAGTTTAGATGCAGCAAAGAAGTCATGGCTTCAAATTGTTCAAATCATTACATTTCAGCAACACTTAGAACCCAAAGGCAAAAATTCATACACTGAACAAAGAGAAGAAAGCAGTTTTTCTTGTCACTGCCCCTTCTCTTGTTTTCTTGTTTTCTGCCGTGTCTCCCCATTTGGTATTTCCAGCCCTGCATCAAACTTCTGTAATAAAGTTGTTTTCAACTTGTCTGTGACTGCAACTCAAGACATTTCTTTTGACTGAGCAATAAAAACATGTTTTCCTGAATCAAGCAACCGACCCCTTAATAGATTGTTATTTTATTAAGAACCCAATCCTGATACCCTCTTTCTTAAAGCAACAGAAATCTTAAGCACTTAGACTGTCCATAACTGTTCCTTGAGGAAGCACTGTAGGCTTTGAGAAAGGATTGAGGTAGATTCTCAAACTCAACACCAACATCTCTCCTTACAATTTTTGAACAGTTTTCCCATTTTTATTCGCATGCATACTTAGCCATCTCAGTGATCACATATTGCTGAAACCCCGTGACACCAAAAAGCATTGAAAATGGCCTTTTGCGTACTCCTTTCTTTCATTCGTTGGCTACTAGTCTCTTGGACTTTGAAGTAAGCTCTTGAGAAAGAACAAAGTGTCCTGTGCTCTCTTCATACCTGGTCAGGTCATCCAGAGTCTTGGTTTTTCCTCTGTTAAGCTTTTTTCCATCAAACAGACGTGTGTTCTTTGTAAAAGTGAGTTCAACGCCAGCCTGAGTGGGAGACCAACAGCCCTGGAGACCAATATCCCTTCTTTACGTTCAGAAAAGGCTGAGCACCTGCACTAGTGGAAACATTTCCCCCTGTAGCCCTTCATCACCTCTGATGTGCAGAGACCACCGCCAGGCAGAAGGAGCTCCGGTCTCTGTGGCTGGTCTCTGGCTGGTGTTGAAGGCACGTTGTCAGTACGGTGTGAACGAAGCTTTATTGCAAAGGAGTTCAGCACTCAGGGCCACACAGGTTCCTTTTGGCTCCTGATACGTACACTCCTGAATTCACAAGTGGAAAAAGGGTAACGTGACCTTGTCTTTATTGTGTGGTGTGAACAGCACTGTATTCAGCAGCAACTGCTTCCTCCTTGTACCAGTATACCAAACCCATACCAAAACTTCTACTGGTTTATTGTTGAACTACTAACATTTGCAGACATATAGAATGAGCACTTTTTTTCATCTTTGGAAGCTATCTAATTCCTACATCTTGGGAGATTTTACCATAGACCTCAAACACTCGGCTAAATTACGGTGAAGGTGTAAAATACACTGGTGTTTGCTACTCACTTCAGAGATTGCAGTTGCTGCTCAAAGAGCTTGTCACGGGTCAGACAGTGAACAGATTGGGGGTGTTGGTCAACTGTTGGCTGAACATGAGCCAGCAGCGTGCCCGGGTGGCCAAGGAGGCCAACAGTGTCTTGGCCTGTATCAGGAACAGCGTGGTGAGTAGGACCCAAGAGGTGATCATCCCCCTGTAGTGGGCACTGGTGAGGCCTCACCTTGAGTACTGTGTCCAGTTTTAGGCTCCTTACCACAAAAAAGACATTGGGGGGCTGAAGCGGAACCAGAGAAGGGCAACGGAGCTGGTGAGGGGTCTGGAGCACAAGTCTTGTGAGGAGCGGCTGGGGGTGTTCAGCCTGGAGAAAAGGAGGCTGAGGGGAGACCTTCTCGCTCTCTACAACTCCCTGAGAGGAGGGTGTAGCCAGGGGAGGTTGGTCTCATCTCCCAAGGTGATGGGACAAGAGGAAATGGCCTCAAGTTGCAGCAGGGGAGGTTCAGATTGGATATTAGGAAAAATTTTTGCACTGAAAGGGTTATTAAGCCTTGGAATGGGCTGCCCAGGGAAGTGGTTGAGGCATCATCCCTGGAGGTGCTCAAAAGATGGGTTAACATGGTGCTGGGGGACATGGTTTAGTGATTTTTTTTTTGCCATTGTTAGTTTGATGGTTGGACTAGATGACCTTGAAGGTCTCTTCCAACCTAGATGATTCTATGATTCTGAAACCCTCTTTTCAATGACTTAGGTGCTTCCTAGTATAAACTATTGCTTTGTAAATGAATACTGGAACTGCAGTGGGTGAAAAGATACTAGTCAGCTGGCATCTTGATTAGCAGAGAGCAACCCGTTGCTCACCGTTCAGCCTACTGGAGTATTTCCAAGGCTGCCTTCTCTTGACACCAAAGAGACCACAGCCCAGCATGTCTCCACTCACTCTCCACATATACCAAGCCTTACAGCCCCTGTAAGGAAATATAGAGTGACAGCAAATGCATGGATAAGTTGTAGGACTGGAATTCTGAAGATCTGGGTTCTTAGCCTGGCTGGTCTCAAGATCTCCCATGTCATGCTGGTTACATCATTTTTAGTTCTGTACCCCTCATTGCTACAGCCAAGTTAAATTTGTCAAGTACCTTAAGGTACTTGTAGGCTAAACCCAAGAGTGCCTATAATTCTTACATGGCAGTTTCTTTGCATTTATGAAGTATTGATTTTCTTTTATCCAATTATGTTGTGGGAACATTATAGGTATATATCTTTTCATATATCATGAAATAAAAGCGTTCTAACATCTGGTTTTTGGGGATGGACTACTAAAAATTACACGTATCATGTTTCTTTGTGGCTAATAATCTAATTTATGAGATTGGCAGAGATGGAGAATTCCATTTTACAGA
This sequence comes from Arenaria interpres, assembly GCA_013399435.1. NCBI lineage: Eukaryota > Metazoa > Chordata > Aves > Charadriiformes > Scolopacidae > Arenaria > Arenaria interpres. Next base: position 77,984 of record VXAK01008645.1, read on the forward strand.
TAATGCTTTGAAATATGGTCTGGGGTTGGTTCAAGACAAAACTCTCCCAGTTGTTTGAATTCTCTGGGAAAGGGGCTGGAGCTCTGACCCCCGTGGTCTTCACGGCACAGATTCCCTGGGAGGTGCAGCCCCTGGCAGGGACGTGCATGTTTAAAAGATAGTTTAAAATATTTGTGCCTTGTTTCTCTGTGCAAAAATAGTCACCATAGTGGAATGTTTGTTATGTGACTGTCTGAGATCAGGATATCTAAAACTGAATTTTCTAGAAATGGGAATTGCCAGTGAAAACCAAAATATTTTCAGGGGAAAATTAAAACATACTGATTCTGTTAGCTGTTGGGAAAAAAAAAAAAAAAAAGGCCAAATACACTGGAACAGCAGGTAGTAGGTGCATGAGTGTAAGACAACCGTCGGAAGAAGCATATTTTCTTCTTGCAAGGTGGCCCTGTTGATCTATATTATCACAGTGAGGTCATGACATGACAAATGCTGCTGCTTCTGAGGTCGATGGCACAAGCAGGGCTACTCGTGCCAGGGGGTGGGCTGGCTGGCACAGGAGCCACTGGGAGGCAAGGCTGGGCCAGCAGTGGCCTCACCTGGCACATTACTCAGCCAATTGCTTCTTGGTTTTTTATTGTATTAGGCAGCAGACTAGCTCCTGCCTAAATTAGGAGCCGAATTCCCCTACAATCTTATTTTCAGGGTTTATGGATATGTCATCAAGATTTCATGTCTGCTGTGGTGAATTGCCATGAAGGCATCATCCTCAAAAGAACAAAGAAGGGCGTTCATATCTGACCCATTCTGAAAATAAAAGGGGAATTTAAGTAAAGTGAAGTTACTGCTGGAAGAATATTTCTTGCTGTGTCCAGAGATACTTCTTTTTGCTAAACATTTTAAAGCTTGACTTCCCCTTTGACACAGAAATGAAGGTATTGCTCTGCAGGTAATGAACGTGACATCGTGGCCTTCGGTCACAGAGCTCGGTGTCTCTTACAGGTCTCAGGCCTGAGGCAGCATTACATTTAAACATAAACATGGGTCATTTAAACATAAACATAAACAAGGGTGGATCTCTTGCAATCTAGCCCCAGCTTGAACATTTATTCCCTTTTGTGGTTTTGGTCTGCTCACCACCATTCACTATGGCATGCTTTCCCCAGCTATAAACAAGATCATACGACTGATGGATGTCTAGACCAGTATTAGTTAATGTCTACAAGGACAATGTTGCTTGGGTCGGCATTACACCTGGTTGTTCATACCAGCATTGCAGCTTCACTGCAGAAAAAGCAGCTAGGTCATGAAGGAGCAGCTTTTAAATATTGTAGTGGGCTGACCCTGGCTGGACACCAGGTGCCCACCAAAGCCGCCCTGTCACCCCCCTCCTCAGCTGGACAGGGGAGAGAAAATAGAACAAAAAGTTCACAGGTTGAGAGAAGGACAAGGAGAGATCACTCACCAATTACCAGCATGGGCAAAACAGACCTGACTTGGGGAAATTAATGTATTACCAATCCAAGTAGGACAACAAGAAATAAAAGCTAAATCTTAAAACGCCTTCCCCTTACTCCTCCTTTCTTCCCTGGCTCAGCTTCACATGCTTTTCTCTGAGGTATGGAATTACAGAGCAGGGCAGAAAGGGGTTATACTGGCATGGAAATACTGCTTCTGGAATTTTCTGCATATAATGGATCACCTGGGTGGTAGTAAGCAGTAAAGGGACAGCGTTCCCACTCTAGCTCTGTAGATGAAGCTGTGTAGCAGTTCTAGCTGATCCGTACCGAGTCTTTTGTTTTCTAAAAATAGTCAGCTTGTTAAACTGAATCATCTTCGTGATTGTCACAAAAAACTCATGTGCAAAAACTTTGTGTATTCTCAAAAATTTGGGAAGTGATTGTTCTTTATAATATCTATATTCGCATCAAACATCAGTAATCACTGGCCATTGTTTTTTCTCTGAGGCATGTTGTTCTCGCGGTGATGTGCCACAGGCGAGAAGGAAGAGAGAGAAGCTTAGGTGACAATCATGTGCCTTGATTACTTGTTAGAAGATAATGAAGTTCATGAGCAGCTCCTAAGATGAAAACAACTTGTTCCTGCTGTCATTTACAAATAGTAGACATATATAGATAAAATCACAGCCGAGATAGGAATGCTGTGGAACATATAATAGTTTGTTATTGTGGCGCTGCTTTTAGGCATTTGCATGCAAGTGTGTATCCAGGATACTCAGAACTGCTGGTAAAGAGAGTGCATGGATAATATTAATATTACCAGCTCATTCTTGTTGCAATAATAAGAGGTATAAGTCCAGGTCAGGTTCCACTGGGTTTGTTGTTATTCATACTCCATCAGCTTTACAATCCAGTGAGGGGTGTATTTGCTTGTTAGATACAAAATTAGATCCATCCAGTGATAAAATGTTTTCATATTGCTCTCATTGCTTTTCATATTGTTTTCATAGTCAGATCTTCACACTAATTATTTGCTAGTTGAAGAGTATGTTGTTGGTGGCTTAAATGTGGTCACTGGCTTGTTTGTTCAGAAGGACGGTAAGTAAAGCTTTTAAAAAAACCCCACAAAGAATAGAACTAGTTTTACAGGTTTCCAGAGATCCAAACTGAAAAAGTAATAAGAAAACTGTTACTCAAACAAGAAGACAAACCCAATTTTGTTTACAGTGCTTTATTACAAAGTTCTACAGCTCGACACATTTAATTTAATATTCTTTAACTAGGGAAAAGGAAAGATGTGCATGACAGCATTCTGCATGGGAAGTGGTTTTGCATTACTTTCAAATAATGACTGCTGAGAGGAGAAGGGAGAAAACAGAGAAAACAGTCCAGCCTTTTTACATTATTTGTTTTGTTAATGTAGTGCTTTTAAACTAGAAAGAGAAAAGAAGAGAAAGAAAACAGACAATTTCTTTGGCTTGCAAGTGAAATATTCAGTGAGAAAAGCCTGAGATCCTGTATGCTGTGTCACAATAGTTGTTATACAGATAGGCTCACCAAGGCAAACTCCGTGTCAAGGTGGAGAGATTATCTTGACTACTGATGCCAGGAGATAACCTGGGGAACCATCACCAGGGTGACACCAGCAAAGAGAGAAAGAGAGCAACTGCAAGGATATGTGCATGTAGAGGAATTTCATCTTTCTATGGATAGGAAATGAGTTTGTAGTTTCTCCCGCAGAGCATTTCTCTCTCTCGGCCAGAGAAGCGACCCTCCATCCCCTCAGCATGTCTGCAGGATGGCTCACAGAAAAGGTTATGATAACACGGGATGGGCAGCAGCCCAGGGTGCGGAAAGACTCGAGGTGTCACACATCGGGCCACCCTGAATGGGGGAACTACTCGCTGCTACAGTGCATCTCCCCAGCTTCTGCCAGTTCTGGGCTCCCCAGTTCAAGAAGGACTGGGAACTGCTGCAGAGGGTACAGCAGAGGGCTACAAAGATGATGAGGGGACTGAAACACCTCTCTTAGGAGGAAAGGCTGAGGGTCTGTTTAGTCTGGAGAACAGAAGACTGAGGGGGGATCTGATCAAAGTCTATAAATACTTAAAGGGAGGGTGTCAAGAGGATGGGGCCAGTCTTTTTTCAGTGGTGCCCAGGGACAGGACAAGAGGGAACGGGCACAAACTTGAACATAAGAAGTTCCATTTAAACCTGAGGAGGAACTTCTTTCCTGTGAGGGTGGCAGAGCCCTGGAAGAGGCTGCCCAGGGAGGTGGTGGAGTCTCCTTCTCTGGAGACATTCAAACCCCACCTGGACACGTTCCTGTGGGACCTGCTCTGGCAGGGGGTTGGACTGGATGATCTCCAGAGGTCCCTTCTGACCCCATGTGATTCTGTGATTCTTGTCATTAGCTTCAGAAACAGTACAGCTGCAAAGATCGATATCAGAAGACTGATAGTGCTCATCTACTTGCTCTCTATTGCATTTTTGTAGCGGAAATTTAACAGCCATTAGAGAATTTTCAAACTCTTTTGTGTCGTAGTTGGATGGAGGATGAGACAGAAGGGGAAAGCAAGAAGGAGAGCAGGCGATGGCTGTGTTGTATCCTCTGGGTATCAGTAGAGCCAGGAGCACTGCTCTTATCTACCCAGCTTACCCCTACAAGATTTCTCACCACTAGTAGTCACTGGCAACAAATGATGGAAACCTAGGATAGACAAAGCATTGCCTCCCAGTGGTTTCTCAATAGGTCTTAAAACCAGGTCTCCAGACCACCACCACCTCACCTAAGCTAGCAGGACTCTTTGACCACCTGAAGCAGGACTCGTTTGCCGCCTGGCACTACAACAGAGAGGCTACTGGTAGGAATTTTAAACTTAAAAAAAAAATAAATGGTTAAAATAGGACAGCCAAGAGGAACAGGTCAAATCTTGCCTGCTTTCCAGTAGCAAAATTCCTTTTGAAAATTGATAGTTTCACCTCAGTAAAGGTCATATAGCTCAAGGCAGAGAATAATAAAGATGCAGAGACACACAGGCACAGAGGTATAGGTGGAAACCTAGTATGCACATCTGCTTTTCCAAGAAGGACGACAGGTTGTACAGGAGGAAAAAAAACCCACAACATTTCTGTGATGTAGATTTACATTTCTGTCCTGCTAATAAATAGGCCAATGAAACAGCTGACTGCTCCCCTATTGCAGATGTGGGAGTTATTTACTTTCTAATCCTTTCCCTCTTAGCCCTGGCTGGACCAGAATGAAAATCCCTGGCATTAGGTATTAGAAGAGATGGAGAAAGCACAGGAACCAATTTGCAGGGTTTCACTTGACTAGTTTTCTTCATTTGACTCCTATTAGCTCTGATAATGTATCCTCACCATTAATCAGCCAGGAAGACAAGAGGTGATGCCTGGTTTTTTCACGTGCGTGGGAGGATGTATGTACACCACAGCAATCTCATTGGAAAAAAGGAGGTCAGTACCTTGAAGTGTCTCCTTCAGGATTTGAAAGGCACAAAGGCACTGACCCTGTGCACTGAGACAGCTGTCAGCAAGCACAGAAGGTTTTGAGAGAACGTCTGAAATAAATATTTCAGTTAGCATATTATGCATGAGTTATTTGACTTCAGCATAAACCCTAGGACTGTAGGGAACCCTAGGGAACAAATTGATCCCTGCTATAATCCCATTAGAAGCAGTGGGACCAAAGGGACCATGGGGGCAGCTGATACTGTTGGGTGTGCGTGTCTTCCAAGCCGTGAGATTGCCAGCACAAAACTGCAGTCAGAGCAATCTAATGGCTCCTGGGGTTGTATCAGCAGCTGCTTCTGGAGAGCTTGTGTTCTCCCTGTTCCTGGTTCCTCCTGAGGAGAAGAAACAGGCTCTGGGCTGAACAGCCCCTGAACCTTCATCTCCTGTGCCTTGCACTACAGAAAACAAATTGCTGATGACCCTTTGCAGATATCGGAGCTTCATCAGTATGAAGCTTGTATAATGTAGCTGCAGGTTGTGCCAGTCACTAGTCAAGCTTGACAGCTCCTCATTGCGGGATCATTACACAGAAGTGTAAAAAAAATACAAAAGGTGTTGGTCCATTTCCGTGAGATTTGATGCAAATGCATAATCACTGAAGTATTTTAAAAGTGTAGTCAGTAAATGGCAGTCGAGTCGGTTTCCATAGCAATGATGTCGACAGCAATGTCAATAAAATTTGAGATTTTGTCACACAAAAATAGCGATGTCCATGGTGAGTCAGAACAAAAGTCCAGCCAGCCCAGTATCTTATGTCCACCAGATGTCTAGGGCAGAATATAAGAGCAGGGAAATTGCAACGTAACGTATACCGGACCCTGGAAAGCAGTATCCAGGGGTTTGCAGCTCAGAAACACTCTGAGTTAGGGATGGCATCTTTGTTTTCAATGGTCCTTGATGGATTTTTCTTCCATGAGTTTATTCTATTGCTTTCCAAACCTATTTATTTTTCTGCACCAACTGTTTCACTGTCTTCTACTTCCCGGCACTTCAAAAATCTTTACCAATATATACATCTGAGGAAAGAGGTAGGCAAGCCAAAACTCAAGGTGTTCCAAGGCTCCTAAGACCAAATTTAAGCTTTTTTCTTTTGTTAGCAGTTAAAAGCTGACATAACAGACTTGCCCGAAATTCCTTTCTCTGGTTACTAATTGAACTATGAGCAATTGGACCTGAGCTAGAGCAGCCCAAGGACTCCCCGAAAGTTAAGCTAATTCATGAGGATACTCTGCATTTGGTTATTCCCAGCAGCTCTAAGCCCCTTGAGGAGAAACAAATAAGGCTTCATGTTGAACTGGACCCAGGTGATGCACAGATCTTCTCCCTTAGGACTGCTATTTATCTGATCCAAACAGGGGGCTGCAAAAGATGGACACTTAAACCTGAGCCAAGTCGAAATGAGGTTGTAGCATCTAATTCAGTGCTTGTTTTCCATCGCTCACTAGTCCTCTTTCATTAAAAACCCACATTTTTTCTTGCCTACTTAGAGAAAGAATTGTTTTTTCAACAGCTGTGTTTTAACCAGGGGAAGCCCTGAGTAACCATATGGAGGCTACAAGGTGGGACAAAATATCACTGCAAAATCCTGAATTTAAATACTTTCTAATGTGGTAACTGGAAAAAAAAACCTGGAATGTTAGCTGTTCCTGAGTGAGCGGCTGCAACTTTTTAATGAGTGGATGAATAATAAATAAATAACAAATATCAAGCAATGAAAACAAATGTCAGGTATTTTTATTCACCTACACTCATCCTCTCTCACCTAGGAGTTTGCATACAAGGAACCATTTCCTAAAATACTCTTGTGAACAGTCCTGGGCTGATGAACATACATGAAGAATTTCGGTCTGAGAGAAGAGTATCCCAGTAAAACATTTGTGCGACTGCAGTACATTAAAAGAGAAGCGATTTTACTACTCCAGTATTATGGGGAACTTTAATTTTGGAGCATCTGGATAGCTAATGTTAGGAAGCCAAGCTCACGTAGGTTTGCTCCATTGTTATCCTTGCTTACAATTAGCTCTTGACATGTGAGTGTCAAAATTCTGCTGATGTCAAATAAATCACCCGAACTGAGCCTCAGCATCCAGGCTGTGTGCCTTCTCTGAGAAAACAGGGCAGGCTCTGTAAGTTTAGCCACAGCACCAGTGCTGTAACGTGCTCCTCACCCTCATGAGAGAGAAGATGGCATGATCTGAGGTAATTGTGATTATTTGGGAGAGAGAAAGAATTATTCAAAAGCTATTGCACCAGCCCAGGTCTTCAGCTCTCTGCATTTTCACTGTGACTACCTGCAACTCACGGAGCTTCCTGATAGATAAAGGTTCTATTTCCAGTAGCACTGGGTGAATAAGTATTTTTCAACTGTTGTGTGCTCACAAATATCCACTATAAAGAGAGGCAAAGCCTTCTCCCTCTTGGCCTCACCACAATCGTTCTTTCCATGTGACTACGAAGACTGCTGTGATGATTTAGGCTGCGTTGCCTATGAGAGATACTGGGGAGGGGAGGACAGCTTCTTTTTATTTATAATCCTGATTTTTATAACTTTGTCCTTTCAAAGATTCTCAGATTTACTTCAGGTTTTGGAGAGCCTGACTTGCAGCTACATTCTCATGGGCCATCCGATGATTAATTTCTCCTGGCAGTGTCTGTAGGCATCCCAAAAATACAAAGCATTCTGCAAGAAAATCAGCTGTTGGTTTTGTTCCATTCAAAGACAAAAGATTGAACCAAAGTTTTTAAAAACAGCAAAACAAAACACAGAAACATCCATACCACATTGTGAAGTTCAAGCGTGGAAGTCCTGTGCTTAGGAGAAGTAGAAACTATTTGATGCTTTGGTCTCTGTCTCCTTGCGAGTAATCAGTAATAAAATAATTCTGCTTTTATTATGCCCAGAAAGACACATTAAGGTTTAGGGCAAAAGGCTTTGAATTTTTTATTCTTTTTTTTTTTTCCTGTTGGATATGAAATTACCACTTAGAGTGATTTAGCCAAGTGGAAATGGTGTATGGCTTTAAATATTTATTTCCTGTTACGTCTTTTTCAAGTGCTCAGATTCCTGTAGAACTGTTTAGTGCAGGGAGCTGCTAAAACTGAGCTGCGCGGAAAGTACTGACCGTCTTACCTCTGGGTTGCTGCTTTTGCCTTGATACTGATGACCAAAATTAAGGGTTAGGTATACATCTACATTATTCATTCATGCTGAGAACTAGTTGCAGCGTCCTGAAATCCTCCTTAGATCCTTTGGAGGCCTAGAAGAGAAGAAACTGAGGATTTCTAGTTGAGATTAATAATACTTTGGAAGGTTAAAGTATTTGGGGAGTGTTAGGATAGAAGTGATCTAGGTCTGGTGTGAGGTTCATTATCAAAGTGAATACAACAGGAGCATCCGTGAGTCCTGCAGCAGTGAGCTCGGGCAGAGCCATCTCTGAAACACAAGAGAAATAACGCCTGCAAATTAGAACTTAGTTTTATCAGTAGAAAACTGCAAATAATTCTGCAGCTATTGCAAGAGACCTCTTTATAAAAATAAAAGGAAAAAAAAAAAAAAAAAGAGAATTGCCAAGGAAAAGTCTTTTCAATTCCCACTTTCATTTGGGCAAGCCACTTACAGTCTGGTATTCAAGACCTGGTGCTTGGATGCCTGCAGATGCAAATAGGTCTCCTATTGTACATCCTGTCTATTTGAATTGTAAACTTCTTAGGGTTGGAATTATGCCTTGTTATGTGTTTTTATACTACCTGGCAAAAGCTTTCTAATTTTGATTGAAATCTCCAGGCATTATTCTAATGAAAATAACTGTAATTATCTCCAAAGGGACATAATCCAAGTGTCAAATTGAAATTGAAATGTTGAAATGGATGGAGTGGCAGACGGGTACCTACAGTGCAATAGAAGCCCCTCGTATCACAGACACTGTTAAAACTTTAAACTTTCAATCAGCATTTTTCTGAGTTACCCAGATAAATATTTCTACAGCTAAGAGCTAGCACATCCTCGCATCAGGCTTTATGTCATTTCTAAATTAAACGACCCTTAATCCATGAATAGGAAGAAGGACTTTCTTCTGGCAGGTTTCTGTACCCCGACTTTACAAACACCAACCCCCCCAAGTCCCTCCCCCAAAAAAGCTGTTTCTCTAAAGGCAGATATCAGGAACAGAAGAGATCAGTGAAAGGCAGAGGGTTGTGAAGTGGAATAAAACCCCAAGGCAGTAAATGCCTGGAACCAAGAGTTCTGCCTTCAGTTGAGGCTCTTTTCACCACCCAGGCCTCAGAGCTACTAACAACAATCCTACGTATGGCTAAAATATTACTCAAAATGCTAAAAAGTTTAAGTTTCTATACTTAGTCGGAGTTGTGCTGGAAGCTAACACGATGAACTGCAAAATAATTGAGCTGTGGATTGGTTCTGTCCAGCACAATATTTGGTGCCTTCCGCAAGTAATAAAGCAGAGAGGGGGAAAGGGAGAAGGGGAGCCTCTCCTTCTTTCCTGGGTGGACACACGTGAGAGAATTCATTTTCAGGAACAGGAAGAACAAAAAAAACACCTAAACTTTAGATGATTAGTCAAAATAAATTAAGATAACAGTTTTACAGATCTGCGTTTTCATACAAGGGTTAGTTCTGCTTCTAGAAGAAATGATGCCAAGCAGGACACCAGGACTGATCTGATGCTCACAGAAAGTTTCTGAGCCATATCAAGAAATTTTGCAGGAATTTTTCTCTCTTATATTTACACTACCTGTTCGTGTCACATCTCTTTACTCTGTCTCCACCATCTTTGATCACTTTTGTAGATTCCTCCTCATCTTCCCATGCTTTCTCCATATCTTTTGAGGAGAAATAAGGCTTATTAAAGGTGATCGTTCAATAAGGCACACTGAATATTTGCTCAGTTAGACACAACCTGTTGCCAAAATCACATTTATTTCTTTTCACCATATTCTGTTCCCATTCCCATTCTTCCTCAAGGTTCTGGTTTTGTGTTGTAAAAGCCAGTGACTCTACCACAATTTTGTACATGCAATGCTTTCTCCAGAAGCCTAAGCTACTTATTACAGTCAATATAATACCCAGGTTCTGTTACGAGATGTTTGAAATTACTTAAGTGGTTACAATTATAAAATAGAAGTATTTTTTTTTAACCAGAGTATATAGCAGTTTTCACTGGGTTAACTTTGGAGCTTTGGAGGACTGTTGGAGCACTTTTAAAAGATATTTAAGCGTTTATATCCCTAGCTAAATGGCAGGAGAGGTGGTAAAAACTCAGGAGAAATGCCTGGGGATGAGAGCTTTGAAAAGCTGACTGATTTGAGTCCACTAAAAACTGATAAAAACACTAAATTTCCTCTGTGCGACTCTGTGACGAGCTGGTAACAACAAGGTTTCGCTGAAATGAGGAAAAAAACACCATGTTTGTCTGGAGAGCTGCGAGGATGTAACATTCAGCACGAGGATGTAATAAGGGACATGTATTTTCTGAGTGACTTATATGTAAGACCTTGATTGTATTGTAGTTCTGCCTGAGTAATGTAGACAATAGACTGCGTTATTACTTTTAATAGAGACTGTGTTTAATTGCATTAAACGCAATTATGTTTCGGTTCTGACTGAGCAATGCAGACAATGGAATTCATTATTACATTTTACAGAAAATGTATTTAATTTTCTAGTAAGTAATCTCATTGAAATTGAAATCATCTACTAAAATATTTTCCAAAAACAAATTACCTTTGGCTGCAATATTTTTGCAAAACAGAGCTGTCCATATTCAATTAAGTTAATTTCCTTTAAAGCCAAACTGCGGGAAAAAGTGATTTACTTTAAATTTTATGTGGAATTGTTTCACATTTGATCTAAACATTACCCATGTTTTATGCTCCAGTTACAAGCTTTCTGTATAACAAGAAAAATAGAAGCATCCCTGTACACGTGCAGATATATTTACACAAAGACTTTATCATCCAGTTCAGTGAGTGGGACAGGGAGACTCAGAGAGACTGAGTTTCCTTCCCAGGGTAAAGAAGGCAGCAGAAGAGAAGAAAGTGCACCCTAGGTGTCATGTTGTGTTTGAACAGCGCCAGAAATCATGGAATCACAGAATCATTGAATGGTTCGGGTTGGAAGGGACCTTAAAGATCATCCAGTTCCATCCCCCCTGCCCTGGGCAGGGACACCTCCCACCAGACCAGGTTGCTCAAAGCCCCATCCAACCTGGCCTTGAACCCCTCCAGGGATGGGGCAACTCTACCTAGACACAGAAATCTGGAGGGTCCAGAAATCTGGAGAGTCCAGATATCCTGTAGGTTAGACAGTAGCTGCTGAGAGACATATGTATTTAAAACACATTATTAAAGCAGTAGGTTGTTTTAAAGAGAGGCCATTTACATGGCACAACTGTTCATGGGGACAGGCAACTGTGTGCTCTGTCATCTAGGTCTTGTTGCAATGTCCACACGAATTAAGATGAATTATGACTAGAAAGGAGCACGTCTCACCCTGTGTTCTTGCACTGGGGCTGGACTGCACAGTCCCCGTGCCTGTGCAAGAGGGACAACAGCCCAGAATTAAAGTAACTCAGGCAAGGAATAGCGTGAAGGTAACATGACCATGACTGGTTTTCCACTTCTGATTTCAGCAGGATCTCTGCTGAGTTCTTTTTTTTTTTTCACTTGCTTTTCACCCAACCCACTTCTCCTCCCACTGCTTCGTATTCTCCTTAGAAAGAGAAAGAAAAGGCAGAGGGGATGCATTTTCATTAAAAAGTAACAATGAAAGCTGAAACCCAAAAATGTAATTCCGAAACCAGTGCATTTTCTTTCAGTAGCTCTCTCAGGGGCACTTTGAGAATGAATTCAGAACAGCGTGTTCATTATGCTGTGATCAAAGAAATCAGAGAAGGGAAGGCAATGGTTTATAATTATTTTATTTATAGTTTGGTAGGGTCAAGGACTTTCTGATGTGGATCAGGACCTCATTGTGCTGGACATTGTAAGCAAAGAATGAAAAGATGATCTGCACCTTGTGGAATTGATTACCGCTGCCAAATTTTGGCAATAGCAAAATGAATCTAGCTTGGAAAAGCAGCTTTTGCTAACTTACATGCTACGTCTTTATTTTCTTAGGAGCTAATGATAACTATCCCTTGAGAATCATTACAGCTATTTTTCTTTCTTCCTATTGTCAAAGTAAGCCTCCCGAGTTGGCGGGTTTTTTATGGGCAGCAAAGGTTAGTAGGGAGATTTGTTGGGGGCTAGAAAAGCGGGGCATTCCCACTTATAATTCACATCTTGCTTCTGCTCGCATTGCAGTTCCCAGGACTTCACGTGCTGTCCGATTTATTGCTGGGAAACGGATTCAAACTTGTTTTTAATAAAAACTTATTCTAATTATATATATTAAAAAAAAAATCCTAAAAAGCTCAGCTTGCTTCTTCCTGCCAGGCAAATTCTGACAAGCAACCCATGAAGCAGAAAATTACTTTGGATGGCACCTCATGTTCATAACCTGGCTTTTATATCTGTCTTAAACCTTTGGAAATAAATGGTCATGCGTAGCCATCCTTGACTTCAAGACCTAAGGAAATTTCTTTTTGTCATGAGATAAAATCCGGCTGAGATTTTTTTCTCTGAAATCAGCAGAAATTTTGCAAGTGAGTCTGGAAGGGAGGGGAGAAGAGAGCAGGGTCAGTAGCATTTCTCCTCCACTGGTCAGCTGTGCAAATGCAGTGCCAAAGGCAGAGAAAAGAACTTTCTCAGTCGGTCGGAAATGTCACAGAGAAGAAAACTGGCAAGTGGAATTTAAGTGGCCACGGCAGTCTCAGTAACAGGTCCACCAAAGAACACAGTGCAGTTAGTACCACTGGGGCACTTAGAAAGTCCGGGGCTACTGGACAATGTTTGTCTCACTCTATGGTAAAGGAGTGCCATCTACTCAACAGCAGCAGGGAAGCAAAGTGTGAGGAACCCAGATTCTGAAACAGCCTTCACTCCTGCTCTTCTCACATACAGCCACCACCATGGTGGCACTTTGCAATGGAGAACCATGGATGTCCAATTCAGCAATTACCCTTCATGATGGACTGGCTCTTGGGGCTCCATTCTCTGTGCAACCCTGGAGCCTGGGCTGCGACAGCGAAAACTCCATTAGTGTGACCCTGAGGACCTGGATCCACAAGAGGCACATGATTCCCCAGTGCCCCATAGTAAAGGGACTCTTGATCAGGGAGTGGAGCGATAGAAGGAGGGGGTATGGTTTTAAATGGAAAGAGGGGAGATTGAGATGAGATCTCAGAAAGAAATTCTTTGCTGTGAGGGTGGTGAGAGCCTGGCCCAGGTTGCCCAGAGAAGCTGTGGCTGCCCCATCCCTGGAGGGGTTCAAGGCCAGGCTGGATGGGGCTTGGAGCAACCTGGTCTGGTGGGAGGTGTCCCTGCCCAGGGCAGGGGGTTGAAATTGGATGGTCTTTAAAGTCCCTTCCAACCCAAACCATTCAATGATTCTATGATTCCATTGTTCTATGATTTCAGTTTCTCTCTCTTGGATTTGTGAGCGCTACTATCAATAACAGACTATTCTAGGATTTCTCTCCGCAAACTACAGTCAGTGCACAGTAAAGGTTTCAAAACAGTTTCTCATAACAGAAATAGTTTGCCCTGTTGTCCTTGGCTGTCCTTGGCTTCCCCCTTTCTATACACTTTCTGTTAGTGCAGTGTTTTAATGCTGCGCTTGTATTAACATAGTTTTCAAAGCGCTTCAGGACCATTCAGCTTGCAAAGAGCTATATTAATGCAAAATATTCTTCAATGAGTAAGAAGTAAACAGTAAACACTATATTGATTCAATGCCTCACAAGGTCTTAGAGGAATTAATTCAGATAGACTTGGATGGGAGCCTTTGTTGCCTGGACTGAAAGCGGGCTGAAGGCTTGTAAATAAATTGCAGAGATTAATGGCACTGCGACTTGCTCGGAGCCTTCTCAAATGCATTTTCTGGGTGCCTTGAAACATTAGGTTCTTATGCTCACCACACTCAGGGAGTCGGGAGTTACTGTGGGAGGTCGCCCCATTTCACAGGTGGGAAACAAAGACGCCTGGAGAGTCTTTGCAATGCATCAGCCAGGATTTTGGTACAAATTCAGATCCCACCTAATACTCTAGTTGCAAGACCCTCCTTTCAGACAAATCTTCCCCACATGTCTTTGGAGATACTGATACTAAATCTGCTTCTATCAGTTCTATGCCTGCTTGGAGTTAACATATTTCTCAAGCTTTAATAACAGTTAAACCAAAAATTAGTGGTAGTTTCTCTCCATAACATTGCTGTCACTTTCTCTGCTCTTTTTAGTCATACAAAATTTAACATTATGACATAAAGTGCATCTTATAAAGCTTCTTTTCCATACTGACATTTTAAAATATTTAGAGGAACATCAGAATAGCAGCACCTGACAGTAACCTCTCTCTGACACTTACCAGAAGAAGACGCTTATGGAAAGAATATGAAAAGGAGGCAAGTGTATACCTTCCCAGCCCATGGTACAGAGACCAAAGATGAACTCAGTGATTAAATTCACATTTTTGATTAATAGGCCTTGGTGTGCCTACCATCTATTGGGTTTTCCAGCCACTTTTTAAACCCTGTAATGATTTTGGTCGTTTCATTCTATGACAGTTTAATTACACATTGAGTAAACATTTGCTTTCTTTTATTTCAAGCTTGTTAGGTTATTTCACTTAATAATCTCTATTCCTGTGTTATAAAAATCGGAGCATAATCACGGCCTATTCACCTTCTTCAAGTCATTTCTGATCTTATGTTTTGCACATACTCTCCCAGTCTCTCTTTTTATGAGACTATGTTCTTTTAAAACTAACAGACTTTTGGACAAGAGCGTCATCAAAAGCTTTTAGGAAATCAAAATGCACTATATCAAGAGGATGACACATGCCCGAAGATCTCAGCTGGATTTGCAAAGCAGAGATTACTTGGTTTTTTTTTTAAAGAAAAGCTTTACTGACTCTTCCTGAGAATATCACATTTATCCATGGCTATTATTTTTATTCTTTATCACAGCTTCAGTCAATTTGCTTGATAAGAAAATCAGACTTACTTGTTTGTAGACTTCACAAGCCTGCTTATTCCCCACCCGCAGGCACACCACAGGGTCCTTATAGAAGCGGGCGTTAGGCTTGCCACCTGCTCTTTCTCTGTTATAAAGACTAATTTATTCCATACTTCGCCCAGAGCGGGTAGTGGTTCAGCAGCAACTTTGAGAATTCTTGGGTTAATACCATCTGTTTCTTACGGTGTTTGTTATTATACGTTTTATTGATCTGTTCTAAAACCTCTTCTGCTGACACTTCACTTCCAGACAGTTCTTCAGACTCTCTCCCTGTAAGTAAAGGCTTCGGTGCAGCGACCTCTCTGAGCTCCCATGTGGTTGTCACTAATGTAAGCAGCCTTTCTGCTGCAGTCACAGCATCCTCCAGTGCTTCTTCCAGAGCTCAGCTGTCTGTCAGCCCTGCAGACATGGAAAGGATGCTTGGGTTTATGTGTTTTAGAGGGACTTTATTAACAATTTCCATGCCTTTAGCAGCTTGCTTCTCAGAATCAGTTTTGACAGAGCTTATTATGTTCTTACTTTCCACATATTAGAATTTTAATGTGTTTTCTGTTTTGCACCTTTGGATACAATTTCTGGTTTTTGAAAGATTTTTTTTTTACTTACAATTGCCTCTTTCCCTCTGTTGTTTGACCACGTTCCTTCTTTTTGGTCATTTAGGTTATTTTTTGATAGGGATAAATATTTACTTTGAGGCTGCAATATGGTGTTTTTAAATACTCTTGAAGGCATTATACTCTTTCAATTACTCCCCTTCATCCTTTAAAATAGTTTCCTGGTTACCGTCTAGTTCCCATTTTGAAGTTATATTTTACCATAGTGACTTTTTTTTCACTTCTATAAAGTTGCTGAATTTGAATACAGGTGGTTACTGCTCTTCCTTTGGAAGACAGTTGATTCAAGGGGCACTCATCAGTGATTTCTAAGAATACAATTTTTGCATCATGCCTTTACCTTGGCACTTGTCTAACACTCATGGGGACTGGGAAGGTCTCATTACAGCTGTGTTTTCAGCCCTCGCAGGCACTCTTTATCACTTGTAGTATTGCACAGTCATCGCTCCACACCTGGCCCTGTAGTCAAGTTCTCACATCATATTCTCCCCATTTAAACATCAAATTTTAATGTGAGGAATTTCTGTGATGCATATTTAGAGATCTTATTTTTTAATGTTAATTTGTATTAACCACATAAAATAATCATACAGAGTTTTTGTCCCTATGCTTTCCTCAGCATAAAGCACCAGCATAAACCTCTAATTTGCTCCTTGTTTTTCTAGTGTACCACTAATTATTACCCTTTCACCAAGTACCTGAGACCAACCGTCTCATCCATAGCTGCAGTTTTTCCACGTAACCCCACTGTTACTTCTCCCAGTGCTGCTGTTACCTCTATGAACAAGTGCCATCAGTTCCACAACAGTATCTCTAGGAAATTGTCCAGATGGCTCATGAAATTTGCCACTTCTGCACCTGGCAGAGAAGTCATCACAGATAATATACTTATGTGGGTTTTTTCCTAAAACGTGTAGTTTCAAAAATAGATAAATTAGGAAAAAAAGCCCCCCCCCCCTTTTTTTTTTCCTAGATCCTCTCATTACAGGGGGTGTTTATATGTTGTTTCCTAAGAGGCATGGAACAGAGAGAGCACAAACTCAAGAACACTTGCATGAACATTTGCAAAGCTGCTTAATTATCTTCATACAAGAGGATGGGGCTGGTCTTTTTTCAGTGGTGCTCAGGGACAGGACAAGAGGGAATGGGCACAAACTTGAATGTAAGAAGTTCCACCTAAACATGAGGAGGAACTTCTTCCCTTGAGGGTGGCAGAGCCCTGGGAGAGGCTGCCCAGGGAGGTGGTGGAGTCTCCTTCTCTGGAGACCTGGACACGTTCCTGTGGGACCTGCTCTGGGTGGACCTGCTCTGGCAGGGGGTTGGACTGGATGATCTCCAGAGGTCCCTTCCAAACCCATGTGATTCTGCGATTCTGTGATTTCTTTAAAGCTATTGTTTTCCAATATGTTTATAACCATTGACAATCATTAGGCTGATAAGATGTGATGGCTTTATACCAAGATAGTGTGCCAGTGGTTTCTTTGCATTTGACCACATTTGTGTGTGTCCGGTCTCTTGCTGTTGACATGATAGTCACATTGCAGGTCTTTGGGACAGAGTAGGAAGGTTTTATATTTGTTCTACGTTTCCTGAGTTTTGTTTAAAGTAGGGTAATAGTCCATAGTTACCAATTCTGAACAGGCTACACATTCATCCCGCCTGGTCCAGGTGGGCAACCCCTCTCTATAACACCATCAGCACGGACATGGTCAGACAGTGGAGCAGGCAGGGAGTTCCTATCACATGAGTTTACAGAGACACACACGGGCTCCCCTTGTAAGAATTAACTTACAGTTCATGTGTGATAAATGCACGTAACATCCTCTATACACGGACGTACTGAACCTTCATGATGGACACCGAGTCTCCAGCAGAGGCAGCTTTAAAAGTTTAGTTCGTGCAACACAGTCAGAGAGACTGTAACCAGTAAACAATTCACATTTTCCTCTGGTATGCAGCCTTAGTGTGATAAATTCAAACACCTTCCAAATCTAAGACAGAACATTTATGTAGCGCTTTATAGACATTCCATGTTCTGATTATTATTACGGGGTTTAGTGGTTTTACCTACAGTATCTTGGTCTTTTTTATGTAGCTGAATGAATAATTTAATATGTGACCCCAGGAAGAATCTCATTTGTTGCACTGGCATTGACAGATCTTCTGAGTGGGATGATCACGTCCAGAGGCAAATGCTGTCATAAACAGTGATTTTACGGAGCTATTAGCAGTGCACAAACCATTCAGTCAGGCCTGTGGCATTAGTCAAACTTCCTTCACCACAAATACACCTGCCCTCATGCATTTGAAGACTGTAACAAGGAATTCCAGTCTAAGATCCTTCAAACTTTTGTTTCTTTTAGTTTTTTGCATTTAGTTCTGTGCAGTCTTGGATTGGGTGCTCTTCGCTTCACTCTCTACCCCTGCAGTCCTTGCATGCACATAACACCTGAGCAACCCCCGTGCTTCCTTTGTGCTACTTTTTCTTTCACAGAAGATAGGAATTCCCTTTTAATCTGAGTCACTTGCTGTGAGAAAGTGGAATTCCCAGAGCCTCGCTCCGTCCGACGGCTTACAGCATCCACACAGAGGATTAAGGAGGGTAACTAGTGTCTGTTTATATTTATTGCTTTGCAGAAACCTATTAATTCTGTTGAAAATGTATCGGAAAGATGGTTGGAAACTCAGTTTTAGAGAAAGATGGCTCATACCGTGCCAGCAAGAAAATGACTCCATGGTGACCCAGCATGCTCTGGAAATCATTTATTTTAAGATGTCAGAAGAGACTGCACGTTTAGGCTATGTTAAAGCCTCTCTTCCCATTTCTGCTAGATTATCTTTAGGCCTACACACAGTAAGTACATAAGTACATGCAGATGAAGGCATTAAAGGTGTTTCTGGATCTTTGTTGTACAATTTAAAGCTACAACTAACTGTAGAATTCACGAAGAAAAACAGGCCAGGGAACAAGAATGGAGAGAATAATATTGCAGACATACAGACTCTGGGTCATTCCCTCGTTCGTCTTCAGCTTGATGGAAGAAGGTCTGCAGTAAGTGAAGGATGGGGCTGCTGTAATGAAGCTGTCGGCAGTAACGAAAGTCGTTTGTGCATGGCCTACCACACTAAATTACTACTGACTGCCTAAGACGGAGCTCCCATCAATCCAAACACACCTGCTGGGCAGGGCGATGTGGACCATGGGGTAAGATGTCATTATTCTCCCAGGGACGCCTCTGCTGGTTCTTCATCATCTCACATCTCTCCTCTACATGAGTTATCATTGATCAAGTCCTGTTATTTCTTCAGGTACAGAGCCATGGTACATACAGTAACACCATTACTCTTCCTTGCAGTTCACATCCACCTCTGAATTATTTCTTGCCCTTCCAAATGAGTTATTGTCCAACATCTAAGCATCTAAGCTCTTCTTTTTTTCCACTTGTGCCCTGAATATCAATGCTGGAAAATGAAACGGAATACTCCAGTTAAATCTGTGCTTCCTAGACTTAAGCCATTCACTGTATCTTCTCTGAAACAGGGGACTGGACCACTTCTAATCAGCTTTCCTCAGCTGAGGCTCATGTACAAATTTTTTGTAGAGCGGGCCCTGAACAAGAAACAAATCCGAATGTTACCTGTCTGAATGCAAGAGCAATCATCAATGTAAAAAAGTAAGGTTGGACACGTGTGTAGCAGACAATTAAATTTCATCAACATATCCCTTGGCTGTAAATGTCAGGAAAAATCGGTAACTGAGAGAAGTATTTGTTCAAAATTAATTCTCTGGAATTAATTCTCCTGTACAGGAGAGAAGGATGGTATGTTGTTTACATAATCAGCACTCTCTAATTATATTCTTTGTGATGAACTCGTCACACCTTGACATTTATTTTACATCACTTCAACAGTATCAGTCTCAAAATTAAACCAACACTGAAGTGTTTACCCCTGAATCTGACGCTTCTGGATTTTCCTAGTCCCAGGGACTGTTTCTTCTGTAAATCAGCTGCACAGCATGATGAGAGAATTCACATTTCTTAGATGTTTGCTGAGTAAACTTATGTTCGGTGCTGTTGGAACATCAGTTGTCATTTTAGCTCTGTACACAAAAACCGTCCGCTTAGTATCATCTTCAAATGATCTGTCCTGCAACCTGTGCTCCCATCCTCAGGCTCTGTGCAGATCCTACCAGATGAGCCAGATGAGATTCTGGGTTAAAACAACCGCAAATGGATGCTACGTCTGTGTGATCCCTGTTTATTACGTATAAATTTTCCACAGCTTTCCATGCATTTGTTCAGAGTTGCATTCAGTGGATAACTCCCGTTTGTCAAAACTTAGGCACTTTGGTCTAAGTTTTGTACCAAAGTTGCACTTTCTGGTTCTGATGAAGACCTGAAGTGACGATGCCAAAAGATAGCCTGAAAAGCTGCCCTTTTACAGGTGTCAGAACTGATCAGAACACCAGTGGGGTTATTTTGGTTGCTCATCTTAAAACTGGTAATAAGTCATTGACTTTCTTAAGATATTGGGCAGAGCATGGAGTACCCAGATCTGTTCTAATTTCTGTCCGTCATACATGCAGAATAACCATTGTCTTCATATAGAAGGACAACAGGTGGACATCAGGATGACTATGAGCCAGCAATGTGCCTTTGAGGCCAAGGAGGCCAATGGCATCCTGGGGGGCATCAGGAAGAGTGTGGCCAGCAGGTGGAGGGAGGTCATCTTCCCCCTCTGCTCTGCCCTGGTGAGGCCCCATCTGGAGCACTGGGTCCAGCTCTAGGCTCCCCAGTTCCAGAAGGACAGGGAACTGCTGGAGAGGAGACAGCAGAGGGCTACGGAGATGATGAGGGGCCTGGAGCAGCTCTCTGATGAGGAAAGGCTGAGGGACTTGGGTCTGTTTAGTCTGGAGAAGAGAAGGCTGAGGGGGGATCTGATCAATGCTTCTAAATACTTAAAGGGAGGGTGTCAGGAGGATGGGGCTGGTCTTTTTTCAGTGGTGCCCACATCAAATGTGCTTCAAGACTCCAGCAATAAAAGTTATTAGCATCTTAAAGAAATTAATCGTTTTCATTTGCAAACATAAACCTGTCTCTGTCATAAATATCAATGAATGGAATACATCAAGGAGAAATATGGGAAACTGCCAGGTTAATATTTTGGAATATTGGGATGAAAACATGTCTGGAGAAATGTATTTGGTTACGAAGAAGAATAAGCCAGTCTTTTGTCTATTAATATTATTAACTATTTAGCCTTCCAGATCTATTCTCAGGTAGTAAGTCATTAGATGTAACTTCCATATTTATGGTTATGAACTAGGTTGGACACTGAAAAAGAGTAAAAATAAAGTGGAAAAACAACAGAAAGAGACAGAAACATGTAAGAGGAAGACCTTGAGTTCTGCTCTAGTCATGTTTGTTTGGTGGATTGGATGCGCTCCGTGGTTGTATACATCTGTGAGAGAATGTGTATATCGATATTAATATGTGTTCATCAAAATGAAATGATTGTGCAGACAATGTGAAGAATTTTATCCAAGTCTCAAGGGCAAGTATTGACAATTAGGAAATAACAAAATTAAGGCAGTGCCTGCAAATTTAGTTTGGCCCCTGGTATGTCCGCAGGATGATACAGCTCTTAATCCCATGCTCACATGCTTCTATTTACAGAGAACTGTTGTCTCAGTGTTCAGAACTGACAGGGTGTACTTAATGAACAGCTTTCTAATATTTGATTTTCTTCTTATTGTTCAGTATGTGCCCTTAGTCCTTATTTACTGCATTACAGCCCAACCCTGCTCTGAATACAGAACTAGTCATTTCCTCGTGGACTTTTCTGTGCTGTTCATGACTAATGTCTAAATGATTCGCAAACATTAACAAATTGATCTTCTCAAAACCCAGGTGAGTTGAAGGCTGTCATTATCCACCCTTTTGTAGACTGAAAACTGAGCCAGAGAGGAGTTAAAAATCAAACATAGCCACTAACATCAAGCACGCTGAGACGTGGAGCACCTAAGTTTTCAGAGTATTTAGCAGTAGATCTCATTTTGTATGCTGAGAGCACATCTCTGATTGACTGCAGCTACAGTTGTGAGCATTTTGCACTCCTGCCTATCAGGAAAAAAAGCCTCATGCTGGGCCCCCTAGGAACAAGGAACAAACTGTTAATGACCCCATCTGAAAAACCCACTTGGGTTTGAAGTCACTTTCTAAGCAGCACATCAGAATTCAACAGAAAAGATGAGGATAAAACCTAATTCCTTTTTTTCAGCATATGACTGTTTTACCTGTGAGACTCTCCTTCCTCATCTTAAAATTCCTGCCCCAGAAACCAAGCAACTTCTACAAATGCACAAAACATGAAGGAACAATCCTATGGAAGTTTCTTGCACTACACCACATGCATTTCCCATTCGTTATTCTTTAAAAAAAAGCAGGTGTGTTTTCTCTTAAGTCATAGTTTAAATTACAGACATCTTGAAGTCAATTTAAAACAAACCCACAATCTTTTGTCCTGATGTGGTTAGGAAATCATTGCTGTGGAGGGAAAGACGGGTATCATGGACAATAAAAGCTGACTGGAGACACTTATTTCATGAGCAGTTAAAGATAGGTTTGGTCTTTTGTCCTTTCTGCACCTGTGCCCTCGGAAACACACCCTTGTCTCATGGACCAGACAGAAATGAGAAAAGAGTCTTTGCCACATAATATCACCACTTGTATCACAGAATCACAGAATCAAAGAATAATTTAGGTTGGAAGGGTCTTGAAACTTTAGTCATCAACCTTTGCCATTTCAAGAATGTTCCTAACTAACAGCAGTTTAGAACCTTGCTACTAGTCATTTCTCATTCTATTCAGGACACATCCGCTGGCCTGCTCATTTCTGAAGGAATGAGCAATATTATCAGCCCATTCTCTACCTAAAAATTCTAAATATCTAAATTACCTATCTAAATATAGTCCTGGATAAAGAACCTGCACCTACAGCCTTATTGCTCAACAGTCCATGCTGGTAAATCTCCAGAGTTCGTTTGAATTAGCGGTAAGTAATATGGACCTCTTTTTAACGCTCATAATGATGTTAAGTGTGATTCAAGATAAAATATGACAGAAAACTAAAACAAGTCTTAATGCAGCTAACAGATGACAAAGGGGGGTTCCGGTGCCATTTATACAAGTCTAATCAGGAACAGTCAGCTGAACAAAGCAGCCTCATAGGACATTTGCCAAATGGCCATTTTAATGTCATGTAGTAGATTAAAACCAAAGGGGAGCATGCTCAGTTCCTGAAGGTAGGATACAAGCAATTTCTAATATTGCATTGACTGCAGTTCTTTATTCTAGCACAATGAGGAGTCAGCATCAGCATCTGAATTATTATAAGCAATACACAAGATAAATTGATAGATTTCTTTATTTACCTTGATCATAATCATACTGTTCCGTAATCGTGGCTGAAGAACGGAGCAGGGTGAACATTGCAAACACAGCCTGGAAAAGCTACGATGTGGGGCAGGCTAATGAAATACGGCAGAGACTGAGTGATCCTGCCAATAAAATTACCCAAGATGTCACCAGTAGTTTTAAACCTGGGGTTTCTTTTTGTTTCTTCCTCTTCTTCTTTATTCTCCAGTTTTGCCATACTCCATACACTATTCCTTCCTTTTAATGCTAAAATATTCTATTTATTTGGAAAACGTCATTGCAGAAGCCACTGTCCAAGGCAAATACTTCAGTGAAAACTCCTGTTATTTCACTGACAAGATAAGGTAGTTTCTAGCCTGAAATAGTCTCACAAATGAGCGTATAGGTATTTAGTGGTCATCCTACAGAATCAAAGAGTTCATTAGGGACCACAATGGCTTTTTGTACCTCCTCTGCTCGCTGGATGCATGTGCCTTGGGAACATTGGATTGCAGTGCTATGAGTTTCTTTGGGTTTCAGCTGTGCGGGTTTTTTTCCCCCTTTTGTCCTCTCCCTTTCACTGTACAGTGTTTGTTTTCCCCAAATATTTTGTTCTAAATCTTATTTCTTTCCTTGTCTTCCCATTTATTCTTTCTTCTTTGCCAGTTCCTTTCTCACCTTCATATTTCTCTTTGCTTTCTTTTTGTCCTATCTCTTCTTTTAAACCTTTTTTTCAGTCTGTACTCAGTTCTTCCCTCCTGTATCCCCAGTGTCTCAAGTCCACATCCCCATCTCTTTTTCAAGGTAAACTTCTTTCTAGGCTTAGATTCCATTCTTTATCTTGCAGCTTTCCGTATCTTTCTTCCCTGTGACTCTACTGACCAGTGGCCAGAGAAACGGGTAAATATCCAGAGCATTCACTGTACCTTCTTTTCCCAAGTAATCCAGATTCTCTTTATGACCATTATTTGTATTTCAGAAGAAGTGAGACACCCAAAGTTATCCCTTGAGGGCCAGAAATAGTACATGTAGGATAGTACGTATGGGAACAGCACATTAAGAAACAGTGCTCATGAAAAACAACTTTCAGTCACGTAAACAGGACCTACAAAAAGAAGAGGGAAGGGAATATTATCACTATTTTAGAGATGTTAAATCTAAGTGATTTGAAAAATTATTTCTGGAAGCCTAGGGGGAAACCCCATCAGATCTTGACTGGACTCAGATGTCCATCCTCTTGATCCCAGTTCCCCAGGTATAAGGCCATATCTGTCTGCCTACTACCGTTTGTTCTGCCAACTTCTCCTTCAGCCTGGAAGTCTGCCTTGGACTCTTACAAGGAAGAGCAGGACCTGTCTGTCAGTCCGTTTTTGCATGTGGCTCTCACTTCTTTAAAGAATTGAGGCTCAAGAAGTTCCCATGAAGAAATCTGCCTATACCAGAGAGAAATAATTTGTTTTCCTGGGTTTGCATTTTAATTGAAACTTAAAAGCAATGAGAATAAAAGAAGCAGCATGCGCAGGTCATGATAGAGAATTTGCAGCCACCCAAGATAACCCCAGCAAAGCTCAGAGAGGGATTTCTCTCTGTGGGAATGCCTGACCTTTGCGGTCAAACCCTTTCTTCTAGTCCTTCCTTTCATGGCAGATGAATACGAACTTCAGTGCAGAGACACAAGTAAGTACTGACTGGAGAGAATGGCAGTTTGTGATGAGGAATGAAAGACTCTTCTCCCGTGTTCACACAGGAACAGTCGGTGTATTTTTCTTCTCCCTCTCATCAAACGACAACAAAGCTGCTTCTCCCGCCACCAATTATACAACACAACTTCACTGGTACAAAGATAAAAGGACTCAAATATACATACCTCCATCTCTAAGACCTAATAATTAGTCACCTCTAACCCACTTAGCAGCCCACCCCCAGTCAGCTTGTGATGGTCATTATTTAATGACACAATTGCAACATCAATAGAAATTGAACTTTCAACTCCTGTTCAAGTGCATCCTAAAGAATGGGGGAGAGTTAATCATTTCAAAAATACAAAAGAAGCAAGATTTTTTTTTTAAATATGCTTTTGTATTACCAAAAAAAGAACAAGCTGATCCCCAGGCTATCAGCCTGCCTTCTCGGGCCGCTGTACCCATTCAAACAAAATGTCCAGCCTTTTGCTCCGGGTGCAAATTGCCA
The DNA here is from genome assembly GCA_013399435.1 of Arenaria interpres. Classification (NCBI taxonomy): domain Eukaryota; kingdom Metazoa; phylum Chordata; class Aves; order Charadriiformes; family Scolopacidae; genus Arenaria; species Arenaria interpres. Next base: position 103,327 of record VXAK01008645.1, read on the forward strand.
GAACTTACCTTATTTGATGTAATTCTGCCCTGCAGTATTCTAATTCTGTCTGTGTCACAGCTTGAAATTTTCACGAGTGATCCTAGCTGCAGGAGCAGCCGCTGTTTTGTGAGACCCTTAATATAGCAATTTAGCCTGTGTTCAGATATTCCATGCAGGTCCAGCTGTAGAGGCATAAGATGCTACTAACCTCCCCTTCTTCGGTGCCACGTCTCTGCTGGGGGTTGCCCACCCCACAGCGGGGCCAGCAGAAGGGAAGGAGCCTGTTCTGTGGGCGATCCTAACCCCTTCTACGATCCTATGGCTCGATCCTCCTCTACTGCCCCCCAAGGGAAACATTTCAGCTGGAAACACCAGATCGCAAAGGGAAGAGACGTCTGCTGACTTCTTGTTTCCTCTCTCGGCTTTCCTTTTCCCCATGACTAAAACGAGAGCTTGTTCAGCGTGAAAGTGCCCACGTGCTTTTCACGCATGGAAAATAGAACACGTGTCACGGAATTGTTGGAGTCGGAAGGGACCTTCTAGAGACCGTCCAGCCCAACCCCCCTGCCAAAGCAGGGTTGCCCAGAGCACATCACTCAGGAGCATCCAGGCGGGGCTTGAAGATCTCCAGAGAAGGGGACTCCACACCCTCCCTGGGCAGCCTCTTCCAGGGCTCTGCCACCCTCACCCCAAAGAAGTTCTTCCTCAGATTGGAGTGGAACTTCCCATGTTCCAGCTTGTGCCCGTTGCCCCTCGTCATGTCACTGGGAACCACTGAAAAGAGTCCGGCTCCATCCTCCCTCAACCCACCCTTTAGATCCTTGTCAGCATTAATAAGGTCTCTCCTCAACCTTCTCTTCTCCAGGTTCAAGAGTCCCACCTCTCTCAGCCTTTCCTCATCAGGGAGATGCTCCAGTCCCTCCATCATCTTTGTTGCCCTACGCTGGACTCTCTCCAGCAGTTCCCTGTCTCCCTTGTACTGGGGAGCCCAGAACTGGATGCAATATTCCAGTTGTGGCCTCACCAGTGCAGAGTAGAGGGGGAGAATGACCTCCCTTGAACTACTGGCCACACTCTTCCCTAGGCAGCCCAGGATTCCATTGGCCCTCTTGGCCACAAGGGCACATTGCTGGCTCATGGATAATTTACTATCCACCAGGAGCCCCAGATCCCTTTCCTCAGCAGTGCTTTCCAGCAGGTCCATCCCTAACCCTAAAATGTAGATCCATCATAGGTCCATCCCTATCCCTAAAATGTAGATGACCTTGAACTTCTGTATACGACAGACTGCAGTTTGCACTTCACAAACAACTTGGAAAAGTTGGTTGAAGGCGTCTTGACCTTGGATAAAATGTCAATTAGTCTTGTATCCTCTCGGAGTGCTTTTGTGAGTACTTTGCTGCATCCCCAGGTAATAGAGCTGCCTCTAGAAGACAATAGTGACCCTGACAGGTTCCTGAGGTGTCAGCCTGCCCTGTAGGAGAATGCAAGCTGACATGTTGAACTGGCCAGTGCCACCCCTAGTCGCTCCTAAGAAAACATCTAACAATTATAAAACACCTAACCTGAGTTAACAGATGTATCTTGTTTTCTCTTCTCCCTTTGCCCGCCCTGCCTTAGCACAATTTAGTCTGCAAATCCTCTTCTCTGAAATTGCATAGCGAGAGGTTTTGATAAGCTATCACCGTGTTAGACATCTCTCGGAGGAGGATCTGAGGAGAATGTGCAGAGACAGGGCCTTGCATTCATGCATATGAATTCAGCGACGTATCGAGCTGCCTTTCTCCCAGGATGTGAAAATTCAAACAGCGCAGACAGGGCTGATGTGACTGGAGCTCACAAATCATAGCTGCTCTCCCAGAGCCTTGGCAGCCTTCCTCTTCTAATTGGCGTGTGTGATTACTTCTGGGGCAGAGCAGGGTTGGGTTTTTTTTCCCCCCTTCTCAGTTTTCTTCATCAACCCTGAAGTGCTGACTGCTGGAGACTGCCGGTGAAAGATGTTACCACTGGGATAAAGTCTTCCCGTTATTAATTTCACTGTTAACAAATTATGTTTGTACATTGAAAGACACATAATTCGCAGAAAGATGTGGTTTTGTCTCTCCATAGTAAAGGGCTGTAAGTAGACAGAAGGAGTTATTTACTAAGGTTTTTCGCTCTCTACTGCGCTCAGCGGAAGGGAGAGCACAGGATGGAGAAGTCCCTTTTCTCAAGGCAATCCAACCAAATCACCTCCTTCCATATTTTGCAAGCCCACTGTCTGCGGGGTGAGATTTGGCACCTGATTTTCCTAAGCAGCTGCATGTTTGCAACTGCCCATGAAATCAGTGTCTGGAGCGTCTTGAAAAAGGTGCCCAAGATTAGAGAATTCTTTGAAAAGCCAGAAAATTGCTTCATTTCCTCCTGGGATGGGAAAGGAAAGTGAGCATAATGATACAAATACCTCTTGGTTTATTCTAAAATGAACAGCTTATGTCTTAATCAAAGAGCCACGAGCATTTTAGATGAAGTGTAATGCAGCAATTAATAACAGTTGCTGTTCAGGGCCCAGTTTCCTATGTTGCCATCGCATGAGCAAATTCACTTCACGTACAAAGTGAAGTTTTTTCTCTTGGTATTTTCATAGTAGCACTACTTTGTCACTAGATAATTCTCAAATGATAGGATGAATAACTAGATACAGATGACACTGTCCGATATATTAAGGCCATTTATTTCCTGTATCTAATATAAATCATTCTGTTTGGCATTTACCACACGTTCTGGATCCAAAGCCTCCTGAGATGCAGGCTCCGAGTGTAGACGTTATTTGTCATAGCTTGAGAATTTTGTTCAGAAAGCTTCCTCAATGGAAATGGAGTTTTTTAGGGGTAATGCTATGGAAAATGTTAAGTAAACAGTTTGCATGCAGCAAAATATATCTGGGTTTAATTTGTGTTGGAGTTATGTCTATCCTAGATATTAGCATTGAGGAAGAGCCACAAAAATAACAGCACAGGATAAGGTTTTGTCTTGCATCTGGCCCCACGTACCACCGTCATGGTTTATGAAGCCACAAATGAGCCTCAGTAGATCACCTCCCAGGCAGAAAACATACCTCGGGAAGCATAGGGCTTAAGCTGCCTCCTCTGTAATTTTGCAGGAGAATGAGGTTCAGAGGTGGGAGCTGTTGGCTTCACACACACAGTGCAATAGAGATTGTAGCTGGACAGCAGCACAACACCCTTCCCCACCAGTTACACCTTCGGCTGTTAAGTCCAGTCTTCACTGACGGGGGGACCTTCAACAAATTCGTGTCACTCCTCACAAGAACAGAGATGCAGACCCATCTGGCCAAACTCCACCATGCAGAGGAACTTTCTATTGAGTAAATCGCCCCGGACGTTCAGCATTTTTCATCATTACTTGTCTTAAAGGCAGCATGTCTTTGAATGGTGTTGAACTTGCTGTCACATTCAGCGCTAGAAGTGGCATCTTAGTTGTTTGAAAAAGCAGTTTCACTGAGCTAAGTAATAACGTGCCAAAACCACCCAAGGGCTCCGATGGAATCAGCATAAAACCTTTGTGAAGCTGAAAAGCAGAGGATAATTTATGAAGGCAGAGCAATTATCAGGGATAGGATTCTGTCAAGGGCATAGGAGCAAAACAACTTGACTCCTATGGGAGATTGCAAGACTACCTTTAATGACCACAAAAGATTAGAACCTTTGTTCTGTATTTCTGGAAATACGGGAACTCTGGCATAGCAGCAGCTGTTTGGTGCTACGTCGGCTGGTTTAGATAAAGAATCAGAGCAATCTCTTTGATACAAAGACATTGAAAAGATGGAGAGAAACCACGCACACAAAATAGCTTATGTAAATTGCGTCTGGTGATGCTCCAAAACGCAGCCTAGGTGGATTAATCAGTGTTAAAAGAAATAGCCAGCAGAATAAAAATTGCTGTGATGTGTCTAGACTTCTCTTCAGGGAAAGAATATTTTGGTCCTGGGCCATGTCTCTTGATTTGTCTATGGAGTTACAGGATCAGCTATCATTAAGCACTTGTTAGAAGATGAAAAGCTCAGCTTGGAAGCTGGGAGCTTGGATCCGGCAGGAGGAGGAGTGCCAGGTTGCTGGATTTCTGGAGCCAGTTTTCGTAAGCATCTGGAGTATGTCATTAAATGTGTCCCATGTGGACAGCTGTTTGCATCAAACTAATAGTGATGACGGTATCCCTGTGGTTTTGTACACCTGATTGAAATATGTTTCTGTTAAGGATTATCTGATAGCAATGAGGACTTAATATTCATGTGGTAAGACTACTGGAAGAGGTTGTCCTTTCCCCTACTCCTGTTGGAGCCATATGTTTTATGTATCATTTCGATTAATCAATACGGAGGAAACAGCAGCTCTGACATGACTGTAATTAAAACAGTAATATTAGCCAGATTGTCATTTGGCATAAGTGGGTGCAGCTCTGTTGACTTCAGAAAAGTCACCCCCTCTTCTTACCAGCGCAGCATCCAATCTCTCAGTGAGACGGGCGTACAAAGCCAGAGCGGGCTGCAGCAGCCCTAGCGTGTCTCAATCCAGAGCTCCCCTGGGAAATAGTGACCAAACCCTCAGGGCACATACCTATGCCATCCCTGGAAAGTGTTACAGATGGCATTAAAGATGATCTGCCATCAGCTAAGAAAAGCATATTTATTACCCAGTGGACACTCCTTTCCTTGTCGCTTGTATTATTTCTGTCCAACTTTCGCAATAATAAAATTTGATGGAAACAAATATCTCCATATTAAAGTCATACTATATTATAACTCTGTTACCACCGCAGGCAATAACTCCGGTGCATAAATATTGATTTTTTTGAGCCTGAAGAAGAGGTAGCTCAGGCCACGGGGAAAATACTATAGAGCCTTTCATCTCATGGTTACGTTACTAGACCAGCACTACGGTGTGTCGGTACCTGCCATCTGATACATGATTTATAGTCTGCAGAAAATCAGCTGGTGATCTCATTGCATCTCTGCAAATCTAGAGATTTCCTCAGAAAAAAAAACCAGATGTTCAATGAGTTTCTATCATGCAGTCCTGAGTGATGTGCTCTAGGTAACCCTGCTTTAGCAGGGGAGTTGGACTAGATGATCTCTAGAGGACCCTTCCAACTCTGTCAAATCCGTGAATCTCTGAATGAGAGTCCATGCAAAGGTTAAACAACTCTCGTGTCACCTTGAGATTATTTGTGGTGGGGTAAATTGGCGCTAGCCTGGTTTGGAGCAAGTCTGCAGTGTTGTATTTATGCTCCACAAGGAAGCCAGCCTGAGACAAGCCAGATGACCATGATTGAAGCAGTTTGCAGGGATGTTAATTTATTGTTCACCTCTCTTATGAAAGCGGAAGGAGTTGTTACAGAGTTCCAGCTTTTCCTTCCAGATACAGGTAAAAATTTTGTTAAGCTTAATCAAAACTCAAAAGTTTGGGAGTAACTGAATTAAGATTGCAAGCTAAGATATAGTCTCTCTGTGTATCATGACATGTATATGGGATAAACTGAACTGGGATATCTTGTTCCATTTATGTTGTCAGACACATCCACATCTGCATCCTCACTTTGAGTTGCTAAAGCAATTCCGACCAAATCTGCCAGTTCTGAGTTTATGGTCCTTTGGCTCGGCTCTGTTGTGGCTGCTTTGAGTTCTACAGAACAAGCTGCATCTGCAGAAAATCAGCTAAATTCCTCTTCAAGTCTTTGGTCACTCATTGTTATTATGCAACTTCTAGCTTTGACCATTTTTTACGATTTTGTTCTGCGTCAAGTTCGTAACAGTAAATTTGTGCCACGGTAAGCTTAATATCATGCTTCCAGGTTGTCAAGTGAAAAGACGGTCATCACAGAAGGGAAGGAAAAGTGGGTAAAGGCAAAATCTCTTTCATTACAATGTTACAAAGATGTTATTTTTCATTATCATTTTCTCTGTGCAACACTTGAAAATGCAAGAAGTTCTGCTTGGTGACAGCACTGCGAAGAGAGTCAAGATGGCAGCTGGAAAAAGAAATCCCTGTGTCATGCACCCTCATAACAAATTTGTGTTTGCTTTTTAGTTTTCACTGGTTTTCTTTGATGTAAAGTGAAATTGTTGAGACTGAAAGTACCAGTTGCTTTTTGCACAGAAAATGGAACTGGGGAAATGAGGAATAGGTCTTGCCAAGAAAGTTCCATTTTTAAGAATTATTCCAGACAAGGCTGCAGAGGTATAAAAGTCTGTCTTCTGTAGAATTGTTAGATTACGTGCCATATTGTGACTGAAAATTGTTGAAGCTGTTTATATGTTGCCCACTGCTGATGTCTGGGGACATTTAGAAGGGCATTTCACAGATTTTCTGGGTTCCTTGTTTAGCCTTGAATGTACTTGATTTGGGGAAATTGGCTGAGTGTAAAATCCAGCCATCCCCGACCTTCCATGGAAGTGTATCTTGGTCTGTTCTAAAGAACAATCCTAATTAAACAAGAGCTGTTACAGAATCATAGTTGATGGAAGCTACAAGTGGGGTAATTGTAGTACGAGTGCACAAGTTTTGCATTGTTTTTATCGCACTTTAGTAACGCTAGGCTAAAACTGGTGTAAATCATTAAGAATCAAGTTTACATCACTTCAGGAAGCCCTGGCAAAGCGATAAACCTATGGCTATATATTGCAAGATGAAGGGGGGAGAAGAAAGGCATGGAGGAGTGATAGGTAACTTTAATCCATCTCACTTAGCTGTGAGAGGATATTAGTACGTCGATCTCTGTATGAGTGCACATCACTGAAGAAACAGTTGTGGGAAAAGACAAAAATCTTTGAACAGCTCTTGGATGTTCTATTAACTCAAGAGAAAAAACAGAGACACTAATTCTTGTGAAAGGAGGCAGCAGCAGGCCTTTAGCAATGTGAGACTGAGTTCACTTAGCTTCTACTTCTTGTTTGCAGGTGAACATCGATCAATGCAAAGAGCTGAAAAATCAAGTATTGCTCATGCAGGACTGATTAAACTTCACCACGGTGAATCTAAACCAGGGTAAGTTTAGATTAGACATTAGAAAGACGTTCTTTACAATGAGGATGGTGAAACACTGGAGCAGGTTGCCCAGAGAGGTGGTGAAGGCCCCATCCCTGAAGACATTCAAGGCCAGGCTTGATGGGGCTCTGAGCAATCTGATCTTGTTAAAGATGTCCCTTGTTCAGCGGGGTTGGACTAGATGGCCTTTAATTGTCCCTTCCAATGCAACACATTCTATGATTCTATGAAATACCTTATATTGGGCCTTTTATTAAGAAAGGTGTAAAAACACTTTGCTCGTGGACAAGTTAGTTCAACCATTGGACTCATCAAACTCTTTTGGACCACTGTGTTCTATCAGCTCTGGAAATAACGCTTCAGCAATGCCCAACACAGGTGATATTATCAGAGCTAGATAAAATCTCCCAAACACCTCTTGCATTAATAAAAGAATTGCAACAAATTTATAGTGAGAGCAGGGCTACAGCCAGGATTTAGGCGGTGGGGCTTTCCCACTCCTGCAGTAGGAGCAGAGGCAGTGGCTGCAGCCACCAGTGCAGCTTGGGTTTACTCGCCTTCAGCTGGTGTCCCACTGCAAGGACTGGAAGGATGGGTACTCTTTTGTCCTTCCTTTGCTAAAGTCACTGCCAGAAAGATGCTTCTGCACATCTCAGTTTCTACCTGCTGTCTTGGAAAAATGTCATTTAAAGGAAACCGCTGCTTTCTTACCTTCTGCCTCATTCTTGGGGGGAGAGGGAGATATTCACTGTGGGGTTCTTCTACCTTAAAAAAAATGTTTTCCCTTTCTCTTCACATGTCAAAATTGGTCTTTTTATCCACTGCTGTACATAGAAACGTAATATTTCTGTTTGCAATTCCAATTTCACAGTTGAGCAGGATCTGCAGAGACAGAATTCTAATAAAATTGCAGAAACATTTAATGCAATGACTGGCAGATGGGGAAAGGGTTTGTGGCAGCTCCATTTTTCTGATTATGTTAACAAAACATGGCATGTGCTTTTCTAATGCATAGACAGCGGTTTCATTTACAATTTAAATCTCATGACTGAAACTCTCATTAGATGACTTTTTTGGAGAATGTGTTTACCACCTGAATCATCTAATAATACAGAAATAGTTATTTTTCTTCCCTCAAATTAACATTCCAGATTCAAAGCTTAATGAACTTACACGAGGTAATTTCCAAAATTGTCTAAGTGCAACAGTACAATTTTGGTAAATTATTTATGCATACTTGATTCAGCAATTAGAAGACTGTAGCCTATTTTGAGTCACACTAGGAAGTCCTTTAAATACAGATAGGTATTTCAGAGCACTAATGGGCGAAGGGGATAAAACTGATAGAAAAGATGAAGAACCTTTGCAAAGCCAACTACACACGTTAATGCATAAAGTTTTCAAAATTTGTTCCAAACAGTTTATTTATATGAAATTTGTTTGGAAGTCTGGAGATTTGACTAAAATCTACCTAGCTAGCTAACGCCGCTTATCGACCTACTGTCACAGGTCCTGGATCAAACATTCCGAGTTTTCTCAGTGCTTGAACATAGTTGTCTCAAATCTGACCCGTTTGATGTGTCACTGCTCATCTACACATATGTCTAGTTGGCTGGAATGGGAAGGTGGCATGTTTATCCACTCCAGTTCTGTTACACAAAACAAATTCCTTCTTTTACGATAGCATTCTGGTTTGGTGGATGAAAAGCTCAATATGAGCCGTCAGTGTGCACTCACAGCCCAGAAAGTCCCCCGCATCCTGGGCTGCATCCCCAGCAGCATGGCCAGCAGGGTGAGGGGGGGATTCTGCCCCTCTGCTCCACTCTGGGGAGACCCCACCTGGAGCTCTGTGTCCAGCTCTGGAGTCCTCAGCACAGGAAGGACATGGACCTGTTGGAACGGGACCAGAGGAGGCCACAAAAATGCTCTGAGGGCTGGAGCCCCTCTTGTATGAGGACAGGCTGAGAGAGTTGGGGGTGTTGGGGAGGGACTCTTTATCAGGGAATGTAGTGATAGGACAAGGGGTAATGGTTTAAAATCGAAAGAGGGGAGATTGACATTAGATACCAGAAAGAAATTATTTCCTATGAGAGTGGTGAGAGCCTGGCCCAGGTTGCCCAGAGAAGCTGTGGCTGCCCCATCCCTGGAGGGGTTCAAGGCCAGGCTGGATGGGGTTTGGACCAACCTGGTCTGGTGGGAGGTGTCCCTGCCCAGGGCAGGGGGTTGGAACTGGATGATCTTTAGGGTCCCTTCCAACTCTAACTGTTCTATAATTCTGTGATTATTAAGTGGGCAAAAGTATCAAATGCCAGTGAGAGAGGGACTGGAGGAAGCACTGAAAGTTAGGCTGTACCTTCTTGGGTAAGGCAAATGCAAGACCTTGAAGGAAACAAGCGTATTGTTTTTTGTTTGATTTTTTTCCTTTGGTTTCTCCAGCTGAATCAAAGCTCATATCTAATGCAAGTTCAGAAACCAAGTGAAAATTACTTCAGCTGATTTTAGCTGACCCCTGGTGAGCCTCAATCATTTAAGGTTACAGGGGATTTACCATGTGATTTGCCATGTGATTTATGCCTATAAATTATCATCAGGTCTCCGGATGACTGAAAATGTGAGGATAGTCCTTGAGGCACAGTTTAATTGGCGGTGCTGAAAGTCTGTGTTACGATCCCTCTCATTTATAATCTCATCCTTTCTCCCTTTCATTCCCAAATAACACCACTGCAGCTGCGGTGAGGCTAGCTAAAGTCTGGGAGCATTATCCTATATCTCTAATTAGTGGCCTTTTAATAACGGCACAGAGGAGGCAAGGGAAATTTGCCTTACTTTTATTCAATCTGGCCTCGTCCTAGGCTGACGCACCGGACTTTAGTTTCCAGCGCTGCTATGTCTTACACAAAAAGTGTTTGAAGCCGCATGGATTTCTGTTACCAAGGAAATGCCGTACTGGAAACAGGTCCTGGAATCATCAGCAGTGATTCACGGGGCCCCATCATCGCAGGGCTGTTCCACCGCATCCCCTTCCTGTGGTGGGGCCACGCTGGAGTCACGGAGCAGTAGACGCATCTCCTCATCCCAGCCTCAATCCTCCACGCCTTCTTTCTTTCCTGGCGTGACACTGCCAGCTAGCCCTTTGTCCCTCTTCTGTAATCACAGTTCTGCTCCCTTTCCATGCCTGTCTCCCCTCATTACAGAGGGGTCCTCCCTCTGTCCTCCCGGCCACCACAGTGCAGCAGATGAGGCTGGCTCCAGTGACATTTCGGTCCCTCGCTAGAGCAGATCAAGCGGATGCGCTCTCTGTCTTCCCTGGCCTCGGCATGTGATCCAGAAAAGCAGCTATCTAAAGATTTCATCTTCTAATTCCACAGATCTGCTCCCTGCGGAGGAAATTTAGGGGTGTGTGGCAGCAATTTGCACCAGCAGCTGAGGAGGTCAGCAAGCGGGGCTGGCGTAAACTGGCAGCAAAATAAGCTTGGAAAGCTCTGAGGCACAAAGCCAGCCCTGACTGATTTGAAGCCTGGACAGCAGAATCACAGAATGATATGGGGTTGGAAGGGACCTCTGGAGATCATCCAGTCCAACCCCCTGACAAGAGCAGGGCCACCCACAGCAGGTCCCACAGGAACGTGTCCGGGGGGGCTTGAATGTCTCCAGAGAAGGAGACTCCACCACCTCCCTGGGCAGCCTCTTCCAGGGCTCTGCCACCCTCACAGGAAAGAAGTTCCTCCTCATGTTTCAGTAGAACTTCTTATATTCAAGTTTGTGCCTGTTCCCTCTTGTCCTGTCCCTGGGCACCCCTGAAAAAAGGCTAGGCTGGCCCCATCCTCCTGACACTCACTCTTGAAGTATTTACAGGTGTTGATCAGATCCCCCCTCAGTCTTCTCTTCTCCAGGCTAAAAAGACCCAAGTCCCTCAGCCTTTCCTCATCAGAGAGATGCTCCAGGCCCCTCATCATCTTTGTAGCCCTCTGCTGTCCCCTCTCCAGCAGTTCCCTGTCCCTCTGGCACTGGGGAGCCTAGAGCTGGACCCAGTGCTCCAGATGGGGCCTCCCCAGGGCAGAGCAGAGGGGAAGAAAGCCCAGGGAAGCTTCTGGCTTGGGAACTGAGCGATTTGGAGAGAAAGCACTGATGAGGGAGAGATACAGTGTACCGGGGATGCTATTTCTAGAGTCACTTTCCAGTGCAGAAAAAAAAAAACAACCTGACATTTAAAACTGACAAAACCAGCTTTAAACTGACATCCAAAGCTTGTAGAGAAGATTGCAGCTTTGCACCGTGCGCTGCGGAACAGCGAGCTGAAGAGCAGCAGCACAGCAGCTCTGTGGGTCCATGGTGGGGTTCACACGTAGCACAGGACATCTAGTACTGTGGTTTTCTGAAAGAGGGGAATTTTAGAGTACCCCTCAGTAAAAAATGAAGTGGGATGCACCTGTGCTAAACATAAAGAGCTCTTTTTATCCAGGATAAGTTTACAACTCTATCTTTCCAATTGATGAGAGTAGGTTGCAGTGTGTGATATAAAATTATATAGGGTTGCCATGCATGAGAGAAATTGCATCACTCGTTACATCATCTCAAAAATATTGCAACCTGATTTTCTAGAACTTCCAGACAGAAAAAGCCTAAACCAAATGAAAAATGACTGAAGTACTTTCTGCCACAACCTTTTATTTTCACCTTTTTTCGTCTGCTGTTTTTCTTTCTCTTTGATCCTTTGGGTTCATTTTTTGATTGGTTTGGGGTGGAGGGAGGTCACTTTTATAGCATTAACAGGACTAGAAATATTGCTAGGCTTTGGTTTTGTGAAATTTTCATTGTTTTCAGGCTGTAGGGTTTAGGTATCTCTGAGCTTTTCTTAAATTGAACCGAGCTAGACCTTTGGAGCTTTTGCCATATTGTCGTGCATGAAGTGGTACGACCACCTTCTGGTTCCCAAACCAGTCACATTTTAAGCCATGGGCTGCCCTGTTAGTCTTTTTCCCCACCCTTTCCAAGGTAAGGCTGAAGTAAGAATACTCGCTCTTGATTTTAAAGGAGTTTACCATCTTCCTAGAGAACCCGTGCTTCTTATCAGCCTTGCCTGTAGGACATGATTAGCAAGGCTTCTGACCATACCTATATAGATGTAGCATTTACCCTGAGGCAGTGTCTAAAGATGAGTTTTCTACCTCTCAGAAATATTTTACGGGTTTTTCTTAAGGCATGGGGAACATGGTTTTGAAATCTATTGTTTTCATCTTATGCAAAGTTCACCCTGACAGTCGGCTGGTGAGGATCAAAGCTTCATATGGCATGCTAAAGGTCAGCGTACGTATTAAATTGTGCACTGAAAAATCAAAGCTTTGTAATTTACAGGCAATAGCTCAGAAATTCGTACTTGAGGAGCAGGGTCAAAAGAAAGCAAGCTTTTATCCTTCTTAATTCCATTGGCAGGGCAGTTCCCTTCTGTGTCATAGCAGTGCCTCCTGCTGCTGCTGCTGGGCAGGTCTGTTGATGCCTTTCCTAAAAATTCCAGGACATATAAGGGTCCATGTTCTCAGCCTGCCTCCTGCCATGGAACATCTGTTTCAGGACTTAAGAAAAAATGTACTTTTTTTAAATGTTTGACAGCGTTTTTTCTGTATCTCAATATCCTCATGGTGGCATGGGTGAAATACTGTCCTTTGCATGAAGCTCTTGAGGACTGTGCATGCGAATAAGCTGTTGGGGTTTTTGAGATCTCTTTGTGAAAGATGCCAATGATGCATTTACTTCATCCGTGTGTACAATAAATACATTATAAGCGACAGCAATTCTAAATTGAAAAACTTGCTTCTAAGTAATACTGATTTGCTTCAAAAATCAGCCCTCCAATTCTTTTACCTCACTCCAGTGCAAAATTTTGAGAGGATAGTGGCTTAATGCAGCCTTGATGATGTAGAGCTGAATTACGTTGCTTTGGTTACAGCCTGGGCATGGGTATGGATTTAGTTAAACCACTCCGTATCCCATGTGCATAGGTTTGGTTTATAACTGATTTATGTGGAATTATCTCCGTTCGGTTATTGAGTTAACTGGATCTGTGAAGGTTTTGTATCACTTTTAACTGTGTCAATTTAAAAGAATAACCTGAATTAAACTGGCACAATGTGCTTACATAGGCAAGGCCTAGGAAGAGGAAAAATGAACTTTTTCTTTTACCCTTCTTGGAGCTTTGGTCTTGCCTCGCTTTCACCTACTTTCCCACCCATGAAGGACAATTTCAGAAAGTTAATGGAGCCACAGGGTAAAGAGGTCAGAATCAGCCTATTTTCTAGATGATGTCTCTACTACTATTGTTTTGAATGCTAAACACAGTGCTTTTTAATGCAAAGGTTTAGGGGTGGGGGGTTAGGGACACGCTGGGGAAGTGGAGACTTGTTGTCCTGTCACCACACAGGGATATCTGTAAAGCTCTTGGTGCTCCTGGTGGAGTGTAGGCTGTTGGAGACAAACCAGAGGAATAAACAGGGGGCCGGAAAAAGTTATCTATGAGCAAGGATTGAATAAGATGGAGTCATTTACCCCAAGGAGGAGAAGACTGAGCAAGACGTAGTCTTACATAGTCTTCAGAGACAGAGATGTCTGTTCTCTAAAGAAAAGGAAGAGCCCATTCTCTTTTTTTCCTGATGGAAGGCATGGTGTCCCAGGTCTAACTTGCAGCAAGAAAGATTCTGGTTAGATGACCAGAAAAACCTCCTAATCCTAAGAAAAGGGAAGTACCAGAGTAGGTAGCTCAGGGGCACTGCAGCTTCTCCTTCATTAGATGTCTAAGAACATTGTACCATGTCAGGAGCACAGGAAGTGATACAACAGGGTACTTTCTAAACCAATTTTTCTGTTATTCCTGTATGCTCAAGGCATTGCTTCTCCCCTGTTTATGCTTCCAGTACACTGGGAAAATGTTTTTCTTCATTCCAAAATAACCAACCACAACTCGGCTCCTGCAGCATTAAGCAGAAGCAAAAATTATTTAAATTCTGCTGGAAAAAAAGAAGAAATAAAATAGGAAGAAAGACAACCCCCTTCTTGTCTAGACAAATAGCCATTATTTGACAGGCTAAATGCACAGTAGTATTATCTAAAACTGAAGTTTCTTTAGCTAGGAGGAAAGGTTGCAGGTTGCCTCCTGACTTCACAAATTAGGTTCTTCTCCTTATGTCTCTTGAAATTCTGTTTTTATCACATCTCAGTTCAGTGAATCAAAGCTCTTCCACGCTTCCCTGTTTTCTCCCATTCCAGCATGATGCTGAACTCAAGCACAAGTCCAAAACAGTTTTGTCATCATGAAAGAATTGCTATTCCTCAAAGTCCCATCCAGTACAGAGTATTTTTGCCTGTTGCCAATATGAGGGACGGTCTGCCACCACCCTCCTGTAGTGGGACAAAACCACTCATGTCCCACACCTGGGTCAGGGGCTGCCTCAGTTACATTGGAGTGGCCATGGATTTCATAATAATAAAGGAAATAAACAGGAGGAAGTCGTCTTTCCTTCAAGTGGTTTTAAGTAGTCTTGGACCTTTAATTCAGGTGTGGCACGCTACTTGTAGGAAATGTGTATCACATCCTTTGTGGGAGATATCTGGTACCAACCTGCTGTCTGCAGCACCGTTCCTCCAGAAGGAGAAGACTGGGTGCCAGTCACCCTCGAGGTCTGCCTGCTTTACTGAAATGCTTCTTTCCCTCTGAAGCACTATGGAGAAGTGATGGGGAAGAACCCATATGCCTACAGCTCCTCTTTGTTGTGTCCAGTGCAGGGTTTGTGGACCCCATCTCGTCAACCGTGATCACCTACTGATGTAGTACAGGGATCCTTGTACTACTCTTAAGCTTACATATATATATTGCAAGGTTTTATCGTGTCATCCAGGTCTGAAGAAAGAGATGATCCCTTTTATATTTTCAAAAATTCCACGATCTCTCAGGGGGAAAATGCTATGCCATGATGCATACAGAGATATCCCAGGTTTGCAGGCTAGTTGTCATATATAGAGTTCCATACAGAACACAGTATTGATTTTCTTTAGATTTACTGTATTGGTCCTACTAAGTAGGAAAACACCAACTGGCACAATAAAACACAGAGAAGTTTCAGGGACAACATACAGTGTTATGTGTTACCCCTTCTGCAAACAGGGGGGCAGGGTAGAGGGGAAGGAATTGCATCTAGAGAATGAAGAAAACATGAAACAACAGCTGTCTAATTTCTGTAATATAAGTTCCCCTACTGAAATATCTCACACTGATCAGGGGCATAAACACAGAAACAAAACTCTCTGAATAATTTAAAAGCATGCATACATCTAGAGTATAAAGGAGCCATCTAGGCAAGCTCTTCTGAGGCTCTCAGGTCTGGGAGCAATGCCCGCACATCTTCACAGCAGCCTCCCGATCTCCACGAGTTGTTGGTGGGAGCTGTGTGGAGGCAGCCTGTCACAGCAGCCAGCTCTTACCCCACCTTGGGAGCCAGGAGTTATTAATGCTGGTAGGGAAAGCTGAAACCAACAGGATATCTCAGGCACGGGCTGCTCTGTCAGGAAGCAGAAGTGCCCCCACAAATCTTTCCTTTTGCCAGCACCGTATTCCACAGGGTGCAATGAATTATTAGCAGGCAGTTTGATCTATATAGTGCGATTGCAGAGTATCTGCTCAGGCAGGCAGTGCTCAGTCACTGCTCAAAGTGGGTTCAGGGCAGGGAAGCGGTTACATCAGGAATCAGGGTGTTCTTGTGGCCAGCAGGACCGGGGCAGTGATGGTCCCCCTGTGCTAGGCACTGGTGAGACCCCACCTCGAGGGCTGTTTTGGGCCCCCCACTACAAGATAGACNTGAAAGGGTTATTAGACATTGGAATGGACTGCGCAGGGAAGTGGTAGAGTCGTCATCCCTGGAGGTATTTAAAAGCTGGGTTGACATAGTGCTTAGAGACAGGGTTTAGTGGTAGTTTTTGCCATTGTTAGGATGATGGTTGGACTCAGTGATCTTAAAGGTCCTTTCCAAGCTGGACAATTCTATAATTCCATGTGGCTGCTGAATCACCATGTGGCTTTGAGCTTTGCTTTGTGAGCTTTGCCCTTGGTTCCTTCGTTGATCCCTCTGCAAATAGTCAAAGAGATATTTGGGAGAAGAAAGTACTGACTTTGGGTTGGCATGCTTTCAGGGAAGTTGAGAACGAGCAGAGGTCTGCAAAGCCACCAATTTGCATCTCACTTAAAGTTAGTTGCATAGGTTGCAGTCAGCTTCGTTGAAGACACAGAAGCCTGCAGCTCTGCACAAGGCAGTATTCCCAGCACATTGACTGTCACCACACGTGCAAACTCTGTGATGAGTGTAGTATGGTTAGGGAGGGCAGGCTGGGAAGAAATGGCATGCTCACTCAGGAGGGTGGGTAATGCTAAATAGCTTTTATTCATTTATTTTATATAATGTATATATGTATTCATGTGTTCTTTCTGACATGAAGAGCTTAATTTGCAAGCTAACTTGATTCCACCTTCCGTTGCTACTAGGTAGGAGACCCTTTTGCTCCCCTTCGTTCCTTTTCTCCAGATAGAAGAAAGCTGGGCGAGAGCAGGGAGAGGCAGAGGAATCAGTTATGCCCTGCTGGTGTCCATCCTGTCTCACTCTCAGTGAGACCTGCAACGCTCAGCACACGTAAAGCAGAAAAGGTGTGAATCCTCCTGATTCCTCCTGATCTGTGCTCGTATGTCGTAACTAGACTGTTCTGTTTTTTCCCCTCTGATCTTTTGCCTTGCTGGGAACGGTGGCATCTTCCTTTCTAGTTAGTGGAGTAAGAGAAAGCTTTCAGAGTTTAATGGCAGAGCATCCAATCGCCGGTGTTGAACTGTGCACTTGCTATTCAAGTTCATGTATATTCATGCGACAAGATTTCAAGGTGCTTCAGTGGATCTGATAGGAAAAGCTATTAGTGGTTTTAGGCACAACAGTACCATTTTAAATTTAATGCCCTGCACGCTCATCCTCACACCACTCATTGAGATTAATATACCTTTTATTAAGTATTAAATTCTGAAACAAATTATTGTCTACGAAGGATCTCACAGTTGTTACTAATCAACCTAGAACAGTTTGGGTTGGAAAGGACTTTTAAGGTCATCTAGTCCAACCTCCTCTGCAACGAGCAGGGACAACTTAACCTCATTGATGAGCAGAAAGGCAGTAAGAGAGCACAATCAGGAAAATCACATTCTCTATGGGCTGTAGAGGTCCCACAGATAGTTTTGACTGAATTAAACAGCAGGGAGTAGTGAATGCAAAGAGTAATGAACTTATTGACTTTACCCTGCTACGCTGCTCTCATGAGACCCCACCTGGAGCTCTGTGTCCAGCTCTGGAGTCCTCAACACAGGAAGGACATGGACATGTTGGAACAGATCCGGGGGAGGGACACGAATATGATCTGAGGGCTGGAGCCCCTCTGCTGTGAGGACAGGCTGAGAGAGTTGGGGGGGTTCAGCCTGGAGAAGAGAAGGCTCCGGGAAGACCTTATAATGGCCTTCCAGTACCTTAAGGGGACTATGGGAAAGATGGGGAAGGACTCTTGATCAGGGACAGGAGCCACAGGACTAGAGGTAACAGTTTTAAACTGAAAGAGGGGAGATTTAGATCATATATTAAGAAGAAATTCTTTGCTCTGAGGACGGTGGGAGCCTGGCCCAGGTTGCCCAGAGAAGCTGTGGTTGCCCCATCCCTGGAGGGGTTCAAGGCTGGGTTGGATGGGGTTTTGAGCAACCTGCTCTGGTGGGAGGTGTCCCTGCCCAGGGCAGGGGGTGGCACTGGATGATCTTTAAGGTCCCTTCCAACTCAAACCATTCTATGATTCTATGGTTACAATATTAAGCTTAGGTGGTTCCCATATTTGCACCATTCCTGTAGGAACAGTGTGGTTTGAGTTGAACACTATGAGAATAGTAGTCACCTGTGGGATTTTGGTGTCACAGCAGAGAAGGCAAGTCCAGGATGGGTGCCCTCATCCCTCCTCTGCTAGATTTGATACCTACTGAAGTGAAAGAAAAGCCTTTAATGCTTCTACCTGTACCCTGCCCACCTATAGTTAAACAAAGCTTTGTACCACTGCACTTGTCCAGACGCCGTATCATTCCCAGATAAAGCTCATTTGCAAATACATTGCAAATTTTTTTTTCACTACAAATAGAAGGAGACGTGGCTCCAAAAACCATGTAGTAATACCAAGAATGTTTTCCATTAACAGATAGAAATAATGGAGCAGAGGATGGAAGGGATTTGTGTATGTAGTAGTCATTTAGAAAATAATTTCAGGGTGCATTCTCCTCAGTGATCTCAGCTTAAATAAGCTCAGGAGGCAAAGGATTTCGCTCAGAGGTGCAGCTAACAAGCATTCCTCAAGATATTGCGCCAGACTGCAGTGCCTGCCAATTAACTATTATCAATTGAGAAAAGGAAATAAGTTTCTATTTTGTCTAGTGAATGAAATGAGGGGTTGAAGCAGCCATTTTTATTGCTATAGTTATATGAATAATATCAACATAAGCCAGTCAAAGTGAAGGAAATTATCTCTCCGTTTTCAATCACCAGCCATACAATGTCCCTGGTCTTTAACATCCAACTCGATTCTGTTTGGCTATTGCAAACATGAACTAGATACCAATTGATTTTAAAAATGAATGTGCTATGATTCAACAATAGCTGCAGGGCGGTGAATCAAAACTACTCGCATGCCTGTGACTCTCTCTCTCTCTCTGTAGCGGCTGAATCCCTCCAAAGAGGGTGTCAGCTCTAATAATGCACAGATGATCCAGGTTTTGTGTAGTTTATCTCTGTCTGGGAATCCCAAACTTATCCTCATCATGTCTGAATTCACGTGGTGGGCAAAGACTGCAGGTCAGCAGCACTGAGAGTTTGCTTGTTTTGATGAACTGATATATGAGATCTGTGCACGTAGCCAGAGAGTATTAAAACTGCGGATCAGGGTAGGAAGATCCTCAAGTCTCCGTAAAGCAGAACAACAACTTTCAGGACGGGAAAAAAAAACCCTCCAAACACACGTTTTTCCACTAATAAGGCAAGAAAACTTTGTGTTCCTCATGCCAGAAAAAGGCTTTCAGAACAATAAGAGTGGACCTTAAATTACAGGCTTTTTCCTGCTTCTCAGCACAGCATGTCCATGGGCAATTTCTCCTCAGCTTTCTCCATGGCACTTCCTTTAAAATAACAGGCTGGAGCTGTTCTGTGAAATTGTTCAACCTTTCAGAAAGCTGAAGGTGCAGACAGGGGCTTCTCCCCTCTCTGGCGTGAACCTGCCCCGCTCCACCTCTCCCCATCCCAACAAGTGCCATGGGACCAAGTCTCCAGCAATTCCACTGGGAACTGCCTTAAAGTGATTTGCATGCAGCATGAAATAAACCGGATGGGGGAGACATTATAGCTGCTTTTTCCTTTTTCTTTCCGAAAGGAGCCGGAAAGAATAGCTGCTGTGTTTCTTTCAGTGGACAAAATTCAGGTTTTTTTCACACCAGAATTACTCCCCTTGTGACAGGACTGAATTTAGCCCAAAACATACTTCCTTCTGACTTTGCATTCAGTCAGGTGTTTTATGACTTAAGGCTTGCATATAAAAATGAATTATACCTCTTTGACTTTTTGTTAATTCACATACTCCGCACAAATATAATGAAAAGAAACCTTACAGCCATTTCTGTGCTGTGTGTGGCTCTTTGGCTCCACTGTCTGGCAGTGATTTGAAATTTTATATAGAAATGTAAAGTCATTTATTTTCTGATGTAAGTAAGATGTCACTGTTATGCTCCACAAGACAGGGGATGTATAAGGTCCCTGGATGGTAGAGCTGCCTGTCAGATACAGTAGACGGAAAAGGCGTGTTAAGTTAAATGCCTGTTTGCTCTTGAATTAAGAGTGTTTAGTATTTTAGTGGTTATATTAATTGGAAATGATATCAAGTTACAGAACTCAGATCTATTACTTCCAGGGTTCTTGTGTATTATGAATCAAAATCTTGGATTGCTCCATTTAAGGACAGGAACATCCTGAAACTTAAGAAGAGACACCCTTTAAGTATTTCCATGGCCTGCCTTTCCTTCTCTGTTCTTCAGAGAATTACCATGAGCCCCTAAATAAACAGTTTGCAAGAAATAACTACATCCATTCTCTTCCCTTTTCTATTCTCCTATTGTTAAACTCCTTTTGATAAGGCTGTGATGTTTTTGGAGTGCTCGCCCTAAGCAAGTGCCAGCCTGTACGCTGGGAGGAAGGGAAGGGGGCAGGCAGCAGAAGAAGGAAAGGTTTTAACTTTCTTCTATAGAGACAGTACTCGAGATACCATGGCAAGGACCCTGGTACACACGGTTAGTTGGGCAGGCAGACAGGAGTTGATGGAGTAAGGGCACAGCCAGGTGTCCCAAGAAACACATTTCCTTTCAAACCAGCACTGCTGACTTTGAAAGAAGCCCTAGGCAGCTGCACGGTCTGCACTGCAGAAAAGACTAAGTACGTTCAAAGCCAAAGCCTGCCCTGTTGACTTCCTTCTCTCAGAGGACCTCATGAAAAGGGCTGAGTTTGATTCACGTGCACTCAGTATAACAGCTCCAATCCGCAGGCGTTACAAAAACATCACCTGCTTTCTCGCAGCACCTACCAACGGGGTCTTCAGGATCTGCAGGGGGCACCTGGGCTTCTCAAAGCAAGCCCTCCATTCATCTGAAATCTGAGGAATGGAGAGTAACATTTTAAAATTGTTTTCTAAAAGGAAAATAAAAGGCAAATCTGCAACAGAGCATGTGATTCCACACCTTGTATCTGTGACAACCGCCTACTCCCATACCACTCTTCCCATCCCCTCGGCTCATGATCTTTTGTAACCCTAAGTCTAAATACATTGGAAGGCTTCAGTTGGATGATGTGTGTTCCTCCTATACCTGTTTGCCATTTTTGCTATAATTCAATAAAGAGAGAAGTGTTAGAGAAAGCTAGAGGAGCTAAACTAAATGTGGCATCTATGCATTAGAATAATTGGAAGTAAGGCCTCTTCTATTTTCATAGACAGAATTCCTGGACTTAGATAATGCAAGGATTTTTTTTAATTGTGGGCCAAAAGATTCAACAGGAGCCGTTTTCAAAACCAGTCTTCTCTAATAAGAGAACTTACATGGGGATAATAGTTCTTTTCTTTCTTAACAGAATAGTCTATTCTTAGATAAGCAGCCACATATTTATAAATAAGCATTTCAGTCTGACATGTTGTGCCTATAGGGCTGCTTATTCACACACCTTTTCGTTATATTTTCACAAAATTATTCCATTGTTCGGTGCATAACTGCAGGTTTACTCTAATCTGTAAAATTCACATTTCTCCTTCACATTTGACAATTAGTTTAGCTGTGGGCTTTGGCGTGGAGTGTGGCATCCTCTGTGCAACGTGTCTCACCTCTCATTAGTGCATTTCTTGAATGTCCCGATCTCCAGTTCTAAGATCCTCCTACCACCAACCACCTTTCCCTCTTTTGAAGGCCCACAGCAGCCTATTGCATCATGGAATCATAGAATGGGTTGAGTTGGAAGGGACATTAAAGACCATCCAGTTCCACCCCCCTGCCCTGGGCAGGGACACCTCCCACCAGACCAGGTTGCTCCAAGCCCCATCCAGCCTGGCCTTGAATCTCTCCAGGGATGGGGCAAAACCCATCCCTGGCTTAACCCTTGAAGTCCTGACTTCAGGCAGAGCTAAGAAGGTAGCCCAGAAAAATGACATGCTACAACTGTGCTCAACTGGGTTGATTTTGAAGGCATAGATTAGTCTCTTCAGGTCCCGTAGCTTGTTTGTGCTTTAGTTTGGAAATCGTGTATGGGTAAGGCAACTATCTCCTGAGCTACCACAGAAATATATTAATGAACATTTGGCATGGTGTTTGCTTAGCTCTTCTCTTTGGGCTCTAGAGTTGAAAGAGAAGGAGAAAAGTCTGGAAGAGAAGCATGAGAGACAGGAGCAAATGTCTTCGGAGGTGCAAGGCAATGGATGGAAATGCAGCCCAACACTGGGGGCATGGTGGGGAGCACGGGTCATGGGCTCCCAGAGAGACCCCAAACAGATGGAGGACCTGCAGCCTCCCTAGGTCTGGGCAGAAGCTTGAGAAGGCAGCAGCGTGGAGAAGCAGAACCTCTGGGCTGCATCCAATGTCAGAAACATCATCCTGCCTGAAAATTCAAACCTGTTTCTCATCAATCTGGAGGTGTTCAAGACCAGGCTGGATGGTATTTAAAGTCCCTTCCAACCCGAACCATTCTATGATTCAACCTTCTGGCTCTGTTCTGTTCCTAGGTCATTTTAAAATTTCAGCACTGAGATACTGCTAACTTATTACAACTGATCTTAAACAGTCTAGTGCTTCTCAAGTTTAAAACGAGTTTTTCAGTTCACCTACAAAATACGTATTTTTTTCCTGACAGATGGATAATAAGCACATGGAAAAAAAATAGCTTTTATAGCTGACTGGTCTGACTTGAAAGTGTATGTTTTGTATGCATAAAAATGTATACAGGCCAGCAGTGTCAAAGGCTTAAAAGGAAAGATCATTATAGCTTCTGCTAAATGCAGCTATGCTGCTAAATTGCCTGTGATCCTAGAGAGCAAAATCTTGCAAGAGTAATCTATGGTTTCCCCATCTGTTGTAAAAGTCAGATTCCTTTGAACACAGTCTTCTGTCAATGTAGCACTCCCGGCTCCATTCCTTGACATGCAGTTTTTCAAACATTAAAAGCACTTTTTCAAACAGCCTCGTTGCCACACAAAGGACAGCTCTGGAATCGGTGTAAAATGTTTACAAGGGAAATAAAAGACAAACTAAAAGGAAACGCAGACCAGAAAATACTCCAGTCATGCAGGCCACATCAAGCAGCATCAGACTCCCTGAAATTAAGATTTATTTATATAAGCAAGTCTGGAGATATTTCAGCTGTGTTGTGAGGCTGAGCTGCTGTGTGGAAGATGCGATGGTCCCCAACGACAGTCTGGGCTTTCCTTTCATACCAGTACAAGCTAACTTCATTTGAAGTAGGGCAAGGAGCCTTCCATCCTTCTGGGATCAAATCCTATCTTTGGAGGATCACAGATGTCAAGTCATATCAAATGAAGGATTTTACCATCTGGTGGTTGCCTATTTGTTGCTTTGCAGCAGGAACTGGTGGGATTTGGCCCGTTTTATCAGGATGTAAATGTCCACCACTCCAAAGCTACTTTGCCAGTCCATCAGTCCTAGGAAGGACACTGAAATTGTTATGGGGACAGAAATTAATTCATCTTTCATCCTTTAGGCCACCAAGGTTAATGTTAAGCCAATACCACGTAACCACCAAGCCTAACTTTTGTGGTCAGACTGAATCCCTCTGTTCTGTGGCACCCAGCCACAATTTTTTTCTGGGCATTTAATGATGAGCTTATGGCTTCTTCTAGGCATGAAGGTGGCCTCTCCTCAGAGGTCACCAGCCACAGCACGACTGCTAGTCACCAGCTAAGTGCGAGCTTTGCCTCTTGTGAGCTCCTACAGTCCCCTCACTTTCCAAGCTAGCAGATGTCTCCAAAACTTTTGTCCATTTCTCCTACCCTCAGATGAGACCTGATGTACACTCGCCTTGCACCGACCATGGCTGTCTGGTCCTGAAAACCATTTTCCTCCTGACAGCCTAATTAGTGCCAACAAGTTACTATTTATTAAATAGCTTGTTGTTTTAGAGCACTGGTGTCCGTTGAAAACAGACACAGTCAGTGTCTCAAGTTATTGGTGACATGATCTGTTCCCTTGATTAACAGAGCAGGATATTAAAAACATAGCTCCATGATATGCTAGCTTTGGTGGCAAAATGATTCAGGTGTTTAAAACAATCCTTTGTTGGCTCTTTTTTAACTTAGACCATTTTAGAGATCAGGTTTATGGGGTACCCCAAAATAACAGTTTTAACATCGTAAATGAGGGGAGGAAAAGCAACACATTGCTGCAAGAATGACTGGATAAGGGCAGAAAAGACTGAAACCAGCTTTTTCATGGTAGAAAACACCTGTTTTGAACCAGGTTTACAAATCAGGGTTGCTAACTTTCCGTCTTCTTCTGGGAGTTGTTATTCAAAGCCAGTCAAAACCAAATGCTATTACAAGTTTATTTGGTGGACTGAAAAGTAGATGGATGCCACTGACAGGAGTATGGTGGATGAACTTGGGAAAAGAACATGAAAATAACAAAGTCCAATATGTTGCTTGCTTCTTAGAAGATAGATACTAGCAGTTGTATATATTCTGCAAGATTCACAAGCAGCAAATACCTTTAACTATTTACATGAATTTTTGTGTATTTTAAGCTTGCAGACAAGTTATGTGTGACCCAAATATTAGATTCAGGTAAGAATTTTACAATACCCAAGGACTGACCTGTATAGGAAAGAATCATATTTAGTTAAACAAGAGGCTGCTTCAGTTTTTTTAATATGTACTCATGAGATTTTCTAAGTCACAAAGTTTTAAACAAAGCTAGAATCCATTATTTCAGAATTCTAACATATCATATAAATGTAAATTGCATCGCAATCAGAGGAGTGAATTCATCATAAACAGCATCTTTATGGAAAATGTTGAGGAGGAACACTGCAGATGAAGGAGGAAAATCTCATTACAGCATTGTGAGAGTGTGTGATTGTAATAGTTCTTGACATCAGCCAGCTATATATCTTCTGGAAAACCACAGGGGGAGTAAACACAGAATCTTTCATGCAAAACAGATTGATACTTAAAAATCTTTCAAGGAGGACTCTGAATATGTCTCCTGAAGATGCTGTTGGAGAAGCTGTGGAGAGGAGCCTGCAACGTCCAGCCTACTGTGTCCAACTTTGGAGTCCTCAGCACAGGAAGGACATGGACCTGTTGGAGTGGGGCCAGAGGAGACCATGAAGATCCTCCAAGGGCTGGAGCCCTTCTACTGTGAGGACAGGCTGAGAGAGTTGGGGGTGTTCAGCCTGGAGAAGAGAAGGCTCCGGGGAGACCTTAGAGCCCCTTCCAGTCCCTAAAAGGGGCTCCAGGAGAGATGGGGAGGGACTCTTGATCCAACTCAAACCATTCTATGATTCTATGGTTCTATGTTCTAAAGGAACCATAGAGGGGACATGTTTGCATGTCATCACCTGTCTTCTCTGTTGGTACCAGAGCCACCAGAGGTAGACACTCCGCCTCCTGCCTCCATTAGAGTTGTGCTGCCAAGCCTGTTCCTCTTTTCCTCTCTTCCTCACACAGAGAGGAAGAGCCAAAATGATGGAGAAGAGAGATTGTACAGTCCCAAAACAATGGGAGAGCTTTGGTGCCCTGACCTTCATGGGATGGTCAGGGCCAACGATGTGCCCTGAGAGGCCAGAAGAGACTTCCCCTGTCCCAGGCTTGTTAAAGGTGAGTCCACCCTGCCTCCGTGGGTCACCTCATGGGGACAGCAGGTGATCAGAGCACCAAGCACATGAGCTGTGCCTAAGTTTCTTCTCAGATCAAATTTTTCATCCAAGAGAAGAAGAGAACATGTCAGGCACAAATCTTGGTGAGGTAAAAGAGTAAGTCACAAAGAGACCAGCAGCTGTTCCAGCTTATCAGGAACCTACAAGGTGGTGGAAATTCCAGTTTTGAGGTATCTTCTCAGAAGAACAACAGTTAGTGATGATGGAGACGGCCAGTTTGATGTTTTGTTTAATGTCAGAATCACTTTGAATTTTGTTTTATTTTCCTTTTTTTTTTCTTCTTTACATAGTTGTTGAGTTGCTACCACTTCCAGAAAAACCGATTGAGTGCTGGAAAGATTTGTATTCCATGAAACATGGTCAGAGATAAAACTCAAGACTACGGAAAGATCTGTTCTTCTACCTGGATTATTCGTAACACCTTCAGTTCTCAAAAAAAAGGCAAGATCTTGCACATCTAACATTTTCCTCAATATGTCTGTTGGTGTCCCAGAACCATAAAGATAAGATCCTGTTCTATTTTTCCTCCCCTTCCAGAAATCCACCCATAAATGCTCTGAGTGCCTCAGGCTATCTGATGTTAAAGAATATGTGTAGGAGGTAACGTCACCGTCCACAGCATTTTCCTTCAATATCTCAGGATTTCCATACCACAATAATATTCAACCACCTAACAACTGTTGTGGAATATGTAATAACCATTATGTGATGTATAATGGCGTTTAAAATAGAAACCTTTGGCCATTGTCTACCCAACTGTTGAGTGGATAACCCATCTCATTTACAACACAGGGCAATTCCAGCTCTTGTTCATTATCTAAGATTTCCCTCCGTGCAGGACTGTCCAGCACATTGTGATTTGGAACAGTAAAAAAAAGCAAAAAACAAACAAAAACAAAACAAAACAAAACAAAAAAACAAACAAACAAACAAACAAAAAAAGGCTACAGAAAGCCACCAAAACAACTGTGCTGATGCATTCATAAATATCAAGTAGAAACAAAAATTGGTTATTACTATATTGAACACCTGGAATGAAAACATTTCTCAGGTTTCTGCCGAAAATGATTAGCTCTTAAATAAATCTTGCTGGGATGTATTTGAAGACCCCATTTGCAATTCACATCTGATCTACTTTCTAATTAAACAGTGCTTACAAAAGTGCTAATAATGAAATGCATGTAAAATCATGTAGTACAAATACCCAGAGTGATACATGTCTTCACATTTCCTACTAACACCCAGAGCATTTATGAAATCCTGAGTCTCCAGAAG
>VXAK01008645.1:130241-212679 GCA_013399435.1 Arenaria interpres
GTGTTGTGAATCAATGATTTTGCTTTAAAGGAACCTTGTGAAATTCTTTCAATAAATATGACTCATTGTTTAAAATAGACAAAATTTTAAAATAAACTTTATGAGAAAAGTTTTCCTGGAGAGCCATGCAGTAAATTTCTAGTATAGAAAATGCTTCTTTAAAGGTCATATACACCTGCCAGAAACCCACTCTTCAAGCACTTGTCCAGAACTTATCCTGCTGATACTGCACACAACCTGTCAGATAAAAGCACAGCATTCATTTTGGGAACAGAACCTCAGAGAGCTGAAAGATCTGGCCTTGTTGGGGTTTGGGATTTGAACGTGCTCTGTAGCCGCTCTATCATCCCCTTTGCACGACGGTTGGTAAAAGTTCAATAGAACTTGGTTATTTTTTATACTAATATCACAAGGCTCAAGTGTCAATTATTACAAAGGTTTATATTTTAAGTTCAAATCTCTTTTGTGATTTGCAGAGCATACATGAAAAGAATATGCTGAACAGACAGAATGAGGCAGACACTTAAAAAGCATTTGGACACATAGTTTGAATAAAATCTTTGAATTCTCTTTCGTATGATCTGTGGACTACTTGTATAGGGTTTATGAACTACTTGTATAGTTTTTCTGTGCTCACAAAAACATTTCTAGAAATAAAGGATCATGGGTATAGACATGAACATGTTTTTATCGCATTTATGCAACTGGCTTGAAAACATTTCGTGGGTTTGTGGGAATCAACAGCCAACATCTGTGGCTGACACTCTTGAGTAATCAAGAGACTAAACTATGTTCAAATAAACCACTGCATGTGTTTCCGGGCACAGCAAAGCAGAGAGTCAGCTCAGAGCTGAAACGATATTCAAAACTATTAGAATTCTAGGTGGATTTGGATGTGTTCGTAGATAATATTCATAAAGCTGTGGAGGTAGCGAAGTCAAAACACTTATTTTAGGTAGGTACTGGGCCTGTTGTCACCCCTCGAGGCACTTTGTTCATCCAGTGGGTGAGCAGCAGCAAAAGCCTTTGACAGCTACTCAGGTTCAAAATTGAAAACTCATTGGAAAACCAGCTTATTTCATTATGCTCCTTTAAACCATGTTCGCTTTTAATACTAGCTGGATATTTTCAAGCAGAGATATATTCCCCAAACCAGGTCAAGGACACTGCTGAGAGAACCTAGGATTTGGCAAATTCTGTTTGACCAGCACTGCAAATTCGAACAAATCAAAGTCTGTTCATGAATAATCTGTAAATACAGAAGGAGGCTAAATTTGTCAAACAAATTCTTAACTCTACAGTGTTTGCCCAAAGCTTCTCTCCACTCAGAATGCCCTTTGGTCTCAACTAGTGTTCTTTATATACTCTGTACTCTGTACTCTTATATACTCTATATTCTTATATACTCTTATGTATAGGAAAATACTCTGTAGTGGGAATAACTGAGGTGCTATGAATTTCAGAGAAAGGAAGTTTACCCCAAGCTTCTGTGCATGTCTAGATGGATTTGGCTCTGGTAAAATGCTGGTGCCTCTGCAGTCTCTCACCTTTATTCATACAAGAGGAGTAGTTTAACTTAAAGAAAGGAAAGTCTCTCTGAAACAGAAGGAGAAACTCAGCCCCTCTGGCTCAGCAACTGGTTCATTGTGTCTGACCCTCAGACCCAAAGGGTGAGTCACCCGAGCAGAGGGGTCCCTCTCGCTGTTCTGGTATGTGCTGGTGTGTCCCACAGGTGTGTAAGCGTGCAGTGAAAGCCACCCATGTCTCAAATTGACTTCTTCAGGATATTTTAGGATTGAAAGCATGTATCCATCAGCCTATTCCCACCTTTCAGCTGAGGCAGAGAAATGGACCATGGGCGTCCTCTGAGCCCATCCCCAAAGTAAGTGAAACAAAATCTATCACACTCAATATTTTTGTTTCTTTATCTTCAGGGCAGAGAGTAGGAAAAATAATGTTTTTATTATTTACAGCTATGGAGCTCTCCAATGCAGTAGAAGATCCAATTTTAAGCTGGAAGTACTCCAACTTCAGCAATGAAAATAAAATCCATCTCTTCTTTCTCTTCCTTTGCTTCTGTGAATTTAGGTAAGATGTGACTCTCATCTTGGGGTAGTATCCTTGCCTTCTGTGATCTCTGGTTCATGTCTTTAATTTGGGTATTAGACTGACCTAGTTAATTAATCATAGCATAGTCCCAAGGTCTCACTAAACCTATCATGGACTTCTTGTACTTAACACAGATTTTCAACCAGCATTAAAAAGTCTTATCTTCTCTCCCCAGAGGCGGATAATTTAACCTCTAAATCTAGAAAAACTTGCAGCAAGTATCGAAAAACTACATAGCATGTCATAAGATCCACAAGCAAGCTTTTCCCTTCTGGTTTTCAGTTACTGATTGAGCCTTGTTTTCTATTTCTTTTCCAGTAGCAAATGGTGACTGATTAAGGCTTTTCGCTGCAAATCAAAGGCATTCATCTTGTTCTCTGTAAAAACGGGGGTAGTGACAAATCCAGAAATGCTTTGCCTGAATCTGTTCTTCGGAGGAACCCTGGCTTGGCCCAAGTTATATGTTTGATCACTGTAATATCTTTTACCCCAGTGCATGAAACTAAAAGCAATTACCAGAAGAAGTTGAGCCTGGTGATTAAGCAGAACACTTGACCCCTGGGCCCTTGGGCTTTCTCTGGTTTGGTTCTGCCACGGAGGTTTACATTTTCAAAGATAGTCTACAATTTTGGAGGGGTTCACTGTCTAAAACATGAAGGGTCCAAGCAGAAAATAAAATGCAAGTGCAATTAAAGAGCGAATTTTGAGGCTGCTCTAAAAGCTCCTTCAAAGCATTGCCGCTGATTTCAGTAATCTTTGGGTCAATTGCTGGGGCCTTTACTTCTGTGCCTATCAGTTGGTAGCAGGAGACAGATGAAATGAATGCTCTGGACAGGCAACACAGTTAAGCAGAGCTGCAGGTCAGGAAATTTATGTTCTGACCCTGCATCTGCCACTGATGCCAGCCTAGACAAATCGTTACATCCCTCTCCATCTCCGTGGGAAAATGGGATGCTCACCCACCTTTTAAGGCATTGCACTTCATGCTCCACCAGCGGCAATCATTCTATGACTACGAGGCTTAATTATTTGAAACACTTTGAGATGTAAGATGGTCTGAAAGTATGAAGTGTTATCATTAATAATAATAATGAAAACGCAAAAAGAATAATCTCCAGTAAATTAACACAGAAGCATGGATCAGTTCCAATCTTGTGGGTTTTAAGAGTAGCATTTCTTCCCGAGGGCTACAGTAGGATCTTTCCTCCTTTATTCATTTCAGCCAACACTTCGGTTCAGATTGCCTTTTAAATGTTTAATAACTGCTTGGGACATTTTATTTTATGGTAATTTCCACATCATGCATGCCTGGGCTTCTAAATTCAGCACCAGGTTTTAGAACAAACAAAGCCAGTTAATTCCTCTGTGTGTAGATCACACGACCCTACCCTAGAGTTTTCTGAAGGTCAAGTGAAACATCCAAAGGCGCTTTTGGTGGTGGTTTTTTTTTTCATTTTTCACACCCTTCTTTCCACCCACCATCAAATCACACAAAGCTTCTCTTAATCATTATCAGGGAGACAAAAAGTTATAGTGCAGAGCAATGGAGCAGAATTTCACACTCCATTTGCACAATAACTCTGAGGGCTGCTAATGCGCTGTTTGCTTTTTAGCAGGCATCTCTGCAGCCATCACTGAAATGCATTTTGGCGCTGCTCCCAGGGCAACTTAACTATTTATGACAGCTTGTCTTGAAGTGCCTACATGAACATTAGGATGTCCACGGCAATCTGCAAATTGACCCATCTACATGGCATTTGAGATCAGATGGAAAGAGCTTTAATAATGTAATGAAGGTTAGGATAGATGTCATTTTTAATTTATCTTTTTTACTCGGGCTCCGGCAGCAGCTCCAATTTTCCATCCCATCTTCTGGCCAGGATATGTCAGATTGTGAAATCCTCCCATATTAACAGATGCTAATGACCTGACTCGGACTGTCTTTTATTACGCATTCAGTCAGACAATAAATGGGAAATATAAACTCCCACCCCGTGTAAACCATTTACCTCCAGAGAGTGAACCTGCTACACCAGACTCAGCTGTTTGCTTATTGTCCAAGATGAGTGATGGATGAGTAATTTAAAAGACAGACATTCTTCATGACAGCTTTCATTTCCATGCTGCTCCGAGGTTCAGAGGTGGATTTTATCCTTCAACCTT
Organism: Arenaria interpres; assembly: GCA_013399435.1. Classification (NCBI taxonomy): domain Eukaryota; kingdom Metazoa; phylum Chordata; class Aves; order Charadriiformes; family Scolopacidae; genus Arenaria; species Arenaria interpres. Next base: position 134,514 of record VXAK01008645.1, read on the forward strand.
TATCTCAACTTTTTATTCTCTCTCTTAGAAGCAAAGCTGCCTAATAAAGCAAGGGTTTCAGACACACACAATAACAGGGAAGGAGAAAACAAACTTCAGCTGAGATCGAGCTTCAGCCCCCAGCCAGAGTGAGGAGTTATGTCAGGGAGGGTCCCAAGGGTGGTGGAGGTCAAGGCTCCTAACTCTGCTGCTGATTTATTCACAGGGCGGCCGGAATTAAGCTGCCTCACCTCATTAGGCCACGCTTTCGCTGTTTAAAAATTGATGCGCATCAGGAGCTGCGAGAGAGAGGCAATTTGTTACAGAAAGATATAGCAGAGGAAGGTACAGAAAAAGAGTGAGTTGCTTCCCATCTTTGCGCCTTCACCTGGTTTGACTACAAATAATCTGTGTAGCTATTGTTTTGAAATATATGGCTGTAGAGTACACATTGCAATTTTCCCAATAACCCATCTCCTTAGGTGATAATTATCTTTCTCTCCCTGTCTCCCCCACTGGGCTAACAACATTCTCACCTCTATCTTTGCGAACACCTTCCCTTCCGTAGATACCAGTCACCTTTTTGCTCCAACTCTCCAGCTGATTAGCATAATTAAATTACGTTAGAGTCGCTGATCCCAGCTTGCACTCAGTTTGAAGTTTGCTGCTTCTGTTCTAACAAGCAGAGGGACTTGACTACCACAAAACTGTTCATTTTTCTATCAGTAGATTCTAACAAAAGACATTCTCTCTCTAATTCTTTATAATCATAAGCCAAAAACCTACACGCACAGGTCTGTGTATATATAACTTATTTTTTTTCTTAAAGTCTATATAACACCCAGCAAAATGGGACTTCAGCTTCATTAAGACCCCCAGTTAGAAAGCAGATTTTGCGGTAACAAAAATGATTGCTCAAAGAAATGCCTTGGTTTTGCTCGTCGGAGAGGAACAATTTAATTTTATTTGCTGTGGAAAGTGTAATTTATTCCCGATCGGAAGTGCATCACAAAAGACTAAGCAATAAAAAGCCCTTCATGCTTGAAGAAAGGTGGCAGGAGTTCAGGGGGGGGGAAACTGAAGCAGGAGGAGGAGTTCTACTGCTGCTCTGCCCCTCTACTCTGCTCCGGGGAGACCCCACCTGGAGCTCTGTGTCCAGCTCTGGGGTCCTCAGCACAGGAAGGACATGGACCTGTTGGAACGGGGCCAGAGGAGGCCACGAAGATGATGGGAGGGCTGGAGCCCCTCTGCTGTGAGGACAGGCTGAGAGAGTTGGGGGGGTTCAGCCTGGAGAAGAACAGGCTCTGGGGAGACCTTAGAGCCCCTTCCAGTCCCTCAAGGGGCTCCAGGAGAGATGGGGAGGGACTCTGGATCAGGGAGGGGAGCCATAGGATGAGGAGGAATGGTTTTAAACTGAAAGAGGGGAGATTTAGATGAGATGCTAGAAAGTAATTCTTTGCTGTGAGGGTGGTGAGACACTGGAACAGGTTTCCCAGAGAAGCTGTGGCTGCCCCATGGACGTGTTCGAGTCCAGGCTGGATGTGGCTTTGAACAACCTGGTCTGGTGGGAGGTGTCCCTGCCCAGGGCACAGGGGTGGAACTGGATGATCTTTAAGATCCCTTCCAACTGTAACCATTCTATGAGCCTATGACAAGAGCAAGAACTGGGCAGAGCCCCTCGCTGCCACCCTCCACTGGGTGGCATCAGCTCTGGTCCGCACTCTACCACTTTGCCCAACTAAAGATGCAGTTACACAACTGCCAGAAAAGGAAGTTCTCTTTTTTTTCCAATGTCTTCAGCCTGGTCTTAGAATGGCCTAATAGCAACAACCATTACATCTTAATTTGAAACAGATTTCTTGCATAAAGTTTCTCTGTGTAAACTTTTGCTACATTCAATATCCTAGAAAAAGGCACCGGTGAATTACAGTAGCAGTCTAGAGAAGAACGTCCTAGAAAGGCATTTTATTTGGCTTCATTTTTATTTGGTTTTGCTTGCTTGTTTGTTTAAAGACAGATGAACAAAGAACAAGCAACACGGTTAAGAAAGGGAAATTGTCATTGCCTTAATCTCAGACGTTTGACAAGATGTAGTGTTTCCTGTGATTTAGTATGGTGGATGGAATTGTATCTTCTGAGAAAGATTATAGGTTACAAAACATTCTTTCCTTGTGGCTGCAGACATTAGTCAGAGCCAGCTTACTCAAGACAACAGTAGGGATTCTTTCCACAACTCTAATAATTCACAAAATAAAATGTTTGTTGGTGTTTTTTTTCCCAGGAACCTGATCTAGTGTCAGTAGACTCAGCAGTAAAGCCGTCATTGCGTGAGGAGTGGTGTCTGAAGCCATGACTATGAAGAATTCATCCCATTCCTGTCCTTTCTTGACCGAAAAATGTGAGATCAATTGTATCTGAGCACCGTTCTGGAGCTTGGCACCAATGTGAGTTGCATTGGATAGTCAGTTTGCTTTGACTGCTCTCAGTCCATTTTAAAAGGAAGTGTTGCCTGATGGTCTTTGGAGTTTTTATGTTGTTTTTTACTACTGAGTCCTTGCCACCCCAGAGGAATCGCTCCAGCAGGCTAACTGGGAGATATCAGCTCACTGCCCAGTCCTTTAGGTAATGTCCAAAGTCACAGAACAGATAAAGGTAGAAGTAGCAAGGAAGATGCCATTTCTCATAAGTTTTAACATTTGCAGCATCCTAGGGGAGGAGATCCAGCATTTACAGCAACAGCAATGCGAAGAATCACCTTCATTGGAGAGTTTGGGGCCTACCAACCTATCAGCAAACCACCTGGTAGATCCTTTAGACAACCCTTAGATCACCTCTTGGAAGACACAGCAAACAACTGGCCTGCGTCCACCCTCTTTGTGACACTCACGGTTTTATAAAACCTTTGCCACATTCTCTTTCAAGTCGTACCTTTTCTGAAGAGTGCCAGACTCATAGCCGCTCCCCCTGTGAAAACAATCCCACACCTTTTTTCTGAATCTTTTCTAACTCTGTTATATCCTTTTCGAGATGAGGGGGATAGGGCAGCACAACACAGAACCGCCGCATGGATTTCTACAGTGCCATAATGATGCTCTGTGCTTCATTCCCTGCATCTTTCTTAAACGCCCCTAACAACAGGATTGCTTTCCAGGCTGTAGCTCAGCGCCAAGTGAAAGTCTTCCTGAAACTTTTTATTATGACTCAAACATCTCATATTCTTGCATGGTCACAATAAGCTCAAAGCCCATCACTTTGTGTAAATCAATATCAACCATATAAATAATTCACCGGTTTATGTGATGAAAAGAACTATATAAATGGGAAATTCTGTCGTCTCTCTGAAGAGTACTCAGGACCTCAGCTCCAACATGCTCTCATGGTGCGATCTGGTATTTGAAGGTCCTTCTCAAAGGATGGAAAATATACAAGCGCGTAAATAAATAATAAATAAATACTTTAAAAATTCATTTTTAAGTTCATATAACATTCATGGAGAACAAGGGCTGGGCGAAGATAAAGACTACTACTTATAGAATGGAGGCAGAGCAAGCCGTCCTTACGCAGCCTGCCTCAACCAGAGCTGGCTGAGTATTTCAAAAGTATTTTAGGTTCCACTCCTACCTTCTCATCTGTGGAAACAGGACCTGATACCTGCAGAGAATCTTCATAATATCTCTGGGACACCAAACAAACTCAAAGGTCTGCTGGTTGGTTGGGCAAATACTTAAAAGGTGAAAAGAATAGAATGTTGCCTCTTTTTTTCATTTCTGTATTCAGATTTTCATTAGGGAGCTATGGTCATCAGCAAGCTCTAGTTCCTGTTATTGTCAGTGTGAAATTAGAAAAATAAAATACTTCTGGACCCAACTGCATTCCATTTGCACATGTCTTAAAAGTTGGGGATAGCCAGCTGAAATGCCCATTTTCCTAACTCACAACTTTCATGAGTCCCCCTGTATGCATCCACAGCATTTTGCCTGTCTTCCCTCCATCCCCGAACACATACTATGCATCGGGCTTCTCTCGCAGCCAGTTTGGAAGAAAAACACACTATTTGGGTGTGAGCAATCCCCGGCTGCATGGACGACTCCATCCACAGCCCTCGAGTGGCCAGGGAAGCCAAGAGGCATCCCAGCAACAAGCCCCACAGTGAAGCCCTGACCCAGCACTGCCCCGCTCGGGATGCAGTGATTTTTGAGAAGATGGGGCTGCCTGCTCCTATGTACTGCTTTTAAATTGCTTTTAAATTTTAAAATTTTAAATTTTTTTAATGACACACCTAAAGGCAACGCTGAAGTTCATCAAATTCTCTCTGAGGCTTTTTTCGAGTCCAGGTGAACAAAATTACTTCATTGTGTGGGTGTGCACTTACTGGGATCTGCACAAATTCACAATTTAAAATTTTTATGAAAGATAGATATATTTTCTGGGTTTTGAAATTGACAATGTCGTGATTTGCACGATGTCCGGTATGAAAGCTACATATATAAATATATATATGGAACTGAATATACAAACAGCCATGTGAGCATAAATGTTAAAAAAAACTCCTACAATCCCCAGTTTCACCACGCAGTTTTGTCAACAACATTTCATCCTTCCTCAATTCCCAAAAAAAATACTTTTGCATTTCATAATCTAAAACCCCAAAAGATGGTATCTCACATAAAATTAAAAAAAAATCAACAAAAAAGACAACAAAATGCCCCACCAAAATGTAAATGCTCTACTTAATTTAAACTATTAGAAACCATATTATTTCAGCTGCTGAGAAGCCTGTGCAGACAAACAGCACGGGAGAGGTGAGGAGGGATCAAGCACTGAAAGAAACTGAGATGCCAAAGGAAACGTACAGCTCGTGTGGGGATTGGGGGCTCTTTTCTCAGCAGCGTGTTCATAAATTTTATCCCAAGTGTACGTAGCAAGCAGAAAGTCAAGAATTTCATACATCTGGCAGTAGGCCAGCGGCACCTCGGGAAGGTTTTACATGGACTCTCCACACACCACTCTGCTGGTGCACCTCAAAGTGATCTCCAAAGCCCCTTGGTGTCTCCACGCACAGACCTATCGGCACATCTCTGAGGAGGCTCCAGCCCAGAAGGTCACCAGTGATTCTGCCGTACGCATCGTAACTCTGTGTTCCTTCTGCAACTCCCTGAAGCCTCTTTTGCTGAAGCACGGCTCCTTCAGGCCAACTCCCAGTAACTTTTTGGCTTTCCATCCCCGTCACTTTTCACAGCAGCTAATCTCATTCCTTACTTGTCAAAGGAAGAACTTTGGAAAGCGCTCACCCAGGCTGAATTTGAATCAGCAGCCAGCTCTACATCCTGTTTAGAGTCACTTGAGCCATTCAGCCGGTAAGAATTATTAATCTCTCTCTACCTGGAATTGCCATGAATTCTCTAGCCAAGAAGTTAGTCATTAAAATGAATACTGAACGCACGTTATATCTTAAAGTACTGAAATGCTAAAGGGACGAAGGCCATATAAGCAATTTGCAGATCTAGAGGGAACGCTGGCTAATGTGAGTATGAAAGCTGAATAGTATAATGCGTTCTGTCAAAGCTGAGCTTGGAAGTTGCCTTGTTACATTTATTCTGAATTCTTAACGACGGGAATATCATTTACATGAAAGTGCCAGGTTCAGGCTTTCGAAGGCTGACAAATATCTTACCCTGCAGGTAGTTCCAATGACTTCAAGAGGGCCATAGATCATGGTTGGGGTTTCTGAACCATGGTGAATTCTACTGTCTGCTCAGTGAAACAGAAGATACAACCTAAAAAGGGCAGGAATTTCCAGTGTAAATAATTTGCAGCCAGTAATGTGATCCTCCCTGTTCTGAGAACTAACCTTTTTTCATTGGAACCCCAGTAGATATCACCCATTTAGGCATGGTGAGACGGGAGCAGATGTGCTTCCATCACTATCAGTCCTGGTTTCTAGGTCATCCTGGTTAAGGTGCAGCCTAATTACTTTGTAATTAGGATGGGGATTGTCTTCCCAAAGGGAGCTGGGCCAGAGCTGCTTGGAGTCATCAAAGCCAGCTCCCTGCCTTAGGACATGGTTTCCTGCCGCAGGGTCACTGCGGTGGCTATGTTTATCAAAGCCGAGCTGAATGAGTCTAGGCAGAAATTACAGTATTTGAAGCGAAAGCCCTGCTGAGCGATGCTGTTTTGTTATAAGGCACGCTCAAACATTTTGATTTGGGAACTAAAGGAAGCACATTCGGAGTTCGAGAATAACAGCCTAAAAAAATAGAAAAGGAGAAAAACCCTTGCCATGAGAATGTAAAGATTTTCCAAAAGAAAAGACTTCAGTAATTTTTTCTCAGTTTACACCCAAGTAAAGGTTTGTTTAATTATTTTAGCTTGGAAATAAGCATAAAACTACACACCTTCTCTGTAATGCTTTCATACAGAGCTTTAATAGCAAGCCCACTCTTCCTGCCTTTCCTTGCCAGTAAAGCCTGTCTTTGGCCAACACATGTCTTATTATCATTACGAAAAAAAGCAATTAGCTAATTAGATGGGAGTGCTGATCTCTGGTGTCACTGAGAGGGGAACGGAAACAAAATTCCTTCTTATGAGCAAGCAATCTAGTTTTCAGAAAGGCTGAACGCTAAAACTTTAGCGGGAGGTAGCAGACTCTAGCCTCCATATACCAGCAGTTTTTGCCACCTGAACTTCGATTTTCTAGGCATAGAATCATAGAATGGTGAGAGTTGGAAGGGACCTTAAATATCATTGAGTTCCATCTACTCTTCATTCAGCCTCTTTCAAAATCATTTCTTAGTTCCATGGTCCCAGAGACATGAATTCTCTTATTCGTCCTCAGGAGATGGCTCAGCTACTCTTTTTATGAATCAAACAGTTGAAACAGATTCTTCATGAATCAAGCAGGTTCCCAAAGTTTTTTGTTAATCACCTGTTGTTCGCATTTGTGTAGGCATATATATACACTGATGTATATAATGGGTGCGTACCTGTAACCACAGGAAAGTAATGCCCTTTAATGAACAATATCAGAACAATGTGACACTTTTGTCACCTTCCTTAACAGTTGGAGATTCTCCTTTAACTCACCATTTAGAACTGAATCAGTTATTTCAGAGCTAGGTTCGCACTGCCAATGTCTACACAGGGCCTGGGTTGTGTTCACAAGCTTAATACCATACATAATGATGCATGAGCTTAAGATTATTTTGTTCACCACAGCAAAGCCACCCCTGGAGGATGTCCCTCGGAATGCAAATGAAAGCTGGAAAGCCTCCTAGAAAAGGAAGCAAAGAAGAACACTGGGAACACCAAAGAAGGCTGAATAGACTCAACTGAATTGCCTAAAGTGACACTTTTTCATGGTGCACGGAGCCCCTCATGAATCAAGCGCAGTGTCTCTAATCAGCACACTTGTGGACCTTGCTGAAGTACAACGTCTTCTCTACCACACGGCTCGCTCTGCATCAGAAGAAAAATGCCACCTACAGATTTCTAACATCCATTCAGCCGTAAGTGTTCTTTCTGGGTGTCCTCAGTCAAAAACTGACTGCCTGAACGTAGTTATCTTAAAAGATCTGATGAACGTATGCTGCAAGATAGCACTGCTTCAGAAAAAATGTTCTTGGTGCTGTTACAAATGCTTCCAAGGCTGTGAGTTTTCCCAAAAGAGAAACTGTCTTTACAGTAACTATTGTAAAAAATTCTGACACGTTAAGGTTCTTATATTGTGTCTTATTCCACAGTATCATTCAATCTCTTTAAAATTCCCCACTTGCCTGCTTGCAATCTATTTTGCAGCCAGCTCTGTGAAAGCACTGTCACTTTCGCTTCTGGCTTTCTCCTTAAGGTTGCTAGTAACCCTTACTACGAAGGAGGCATGTGAAAATTAACCTAAGAATAGTTCAGCCAAGCCAAGCGCAAGGTCCTGCACTTGGGCCAGGCAATCCTAGGTACAAATATATATAGATTGGGTGGAGAATGGACTAAGAGCAGCCCTGAGGAGAAGGACTTGGGAGTGTTGGTGGATGAAAAGCTCAACATGAGCCGGAAACGTGCGCTCACAGCCCAGAAAGCCCCCCACATCCTGGGCTGCATCCCCAACAGCGTGGCCAGCAGGGTGAGGGGGGGATTCTGCCCCTCTGCTCCGCTNCAAAAGAAAGAGGGGAGATTTAGACGAGATCTCAGGAAGATGTTCTTTGCTGTGAGGGTGGTGAGAGCCTGGCCCAGGTTGCCCAGAGAAGCTGTGGCTGCCCCATCCTTGGAGGTGTTCAAGGCCAGGCTGGATGGGGCTTGGAGCAACCTGGTCTGGTGGGAGGTGTCCCTGCCCAGGGCAGGGGGGTAGGAACTGGAGGATCTTTACGGTCCCTTCCAGCTCAAACCATCCTATGATTCTATGATCTTTCTGTGATACAGTTGTCAGCAGGCACTACCTTAATACACAAGATTTCTCACTTTTGTAGAGCAAACACAGTGGGATGAAAGATCCATGCTCATTTCTCCTCACGCCATGCTAATTCAATCAACTCTTTTGTTAACTGTTATTCCATAGTTTAAAAAAAAAAACAAAACCAACTGAATTTTGTAAAGTTGTGTGCTGTATGCCAAGTGTAGACTGGGAACAAATGTTTTGTAAGCTCCATCCTAAGACTTGCAGAGTGCTGTTCCATGCCACCACCCCCCCAAAAAAAAAAAAGAAAAAAAAAAAGCAGCACCGATGAATCATACCAGTTCAGAAGGATCCTTACAAAATAATGTAATTCTTCATCCCAGTGACATTATTGATTACCTTTAAGAAGACGCTTAGCAGGATAAATTACTTGTTATTATCTGCAATCCAGACTTCTCACATTTTTGCGTCCCAAATAACTACTCTTAGATTTGTTGGTTATTTCAAGATCAATATACAAAGCCTCATAATAGCAGAAAATTAGTTCATCAATAGGAATTGACCAGTGCATAATCCCAAAATTGCAGTTATGCAGATTAAAGGCAGCTACTCTGTGTATGTGCGCATGGGTGCGTGAGTGGGTGGGTAGGTTTGTGTTGGTTTAAGAAGACTCCCTCCCTGATGTGCCTGATCATGAAATTAGAATTTTTCCATTCCAGTACAGACCAAATCTACAATTACTAAATCTGGTGGAACAGACAAAATTGAAGTCTGGGATGACACATCCAGGGGCTTTGAAACTGCATTGTATTTTCTGGATCTCTGCTGCACTGAAAAAATCCAAACACATGACAATGGAATTTTCTTGGGACCTTTTTCCGTTCTTTTAATGTTTGGGTTCCAAAAACACTCCCTTGGATGGGATCATCCCTTTGCACAGAGCGTATGCATTGCTATGGGGAGTAGAAGGAGAGGAAAAGGAGAGAAGGAGGGAAGCAGTGTGAAGAAGAGGAACTCGGTTTCAGCATTACCTGTGAACCCCTCTCTGCACCGCTGGCTTGGATAATTACTTATTTCCAGTGTGACTGCTTTAGAGCTTTACATGAACATGGTGTGTGAATGACAGAGAGAGGAGCCATCCCTAGAAAAGAACTTTATGCAGGCTTTTCCTTTTCATGAACAATTCATTATATACGTCTTCCAATTAGCTATCAACTTTTGTCCCCTCTTTTAAACAGAATGAACAATCCTTCTAGTTGTATGTGCAAAAGTAGAATCCCCTTATTAAACACAGGATAATCTGAACATCTATAAACATTGTGGATGATTACCATGTCTTCTGTAAATGATAAAAAAAACCAGAAAATCAATTGTTCGACTTAGTGGTTCAAGAAACGTGGAAAGCAGGATTCAGATCTGAGTTCTTATTTGGGGTTTGTCTCAGTAATTTTATTCACTTCAGCCTATCACAGTGGGTCAAGAAACCTTCTGGAAGAAAGGGTTTGCAAAATGCCTGGGACTTGTTCGTTCTGCTTCAACACTCTGCACTGGAGGCCCAGGAACAGATGCCAGGTTTGGCCAGGAAAAAAAAGGAAGCAGGAAAATTTTTAGTACATTTTCAACATTCATAATATATCAGGATGGAGTCCTGGTTGAAATTGAGTTGTCAATGAAAGTTCAAGATAGTTCAGCTTTGAGCGTTAGCAAACTGAAAAAGAAAGTTCAGGTTGATGCAGGAATTCATAGGAGTCTCGTTTCAAAGGTTCAAATAATACATCTTATTATGCCCCAATCAGTGTATTTCCAGATGAGATCTCTGAAGTGAAACATTCAAAGCACCTAAGGACTTTCTGAAAAATATACCTCTTGTGACCTCAATTTCCAGCTCCCTCTAAATACAGGACTATAATCTAAGAAATGCTTAAATTCAGGAGCAAAGTTAATTACCCGCAGTTTTCTACCCTGTTATTTACAACTATGTACCTCAAATGTGCTGGAAAAGTTTTTTCAGCAAAAAAAAAGTTTTGCTAAATAAAGACCCAGGCAGAGGCCACCCTCCCAACATGGAAACCATTTCAGTGACAGCTTTGCAAAACCCAGAAGGTGGTGGTGTCTGCATTCTGACCAGTGGATTAAGACCCAGAAGAACTTGTTTTTCTGAAGCTGTTCCATAATCGAGCAGAGACACGGCTGCTCGAATGGCTCACATCCAAGGTTAATGTTCCTCGTCACCCCTGCCAGACACTCGACTCAATGTCTAGTCAAATCTTTTCCAGAGTGTGGAATAACTCCAAAAAGAAGGACGTTATTTTTTTTGCCTTTTTTTGAGGACACTCACCTAAGAAATTCTGTTCCCCTGTTTCCTCACTCTGTGTCGATCCAATCCGATCAACAAGCAAGTGAATTGGTTTTCTGTTCTCACTGCTGCTGGCCTGCCTGATATTTTTTTCCCCTGGTTCAGCAAGAAAACCAAGAAGTCAATTATTTCCACAGCCTCCTGTGGAGTTTTTCACACCAGGAATAGTGCTCCCATTTCACTGTCTTACTTGTCCTCACAGTTCTTCCTTTTGGGAACCAGATTATGGCCTCATAAAACTGTAGGATGCTACTTGAAATGGCTTAAAAACAGTAACTATTAAAACAAGTTGGAACACTAATTGAATTGCCTCTTCTAAGGGATTTTTCCATGAAGAAAGGTAAAAGGTATGGTCTCCTACTTATAACTGTGTCTGCCAATGTATACACAACATGCTTTTAGCCAAATTCAGTAGTCCCTCTTTCTGTACACATAACTGCCCGTCTTGCAATTCATGTTTATGGGCATGGGTAAAAGGTTTTTATGAAGTACTGAATAGTATTAGTATCCATAGACCTCACCCTCCAAAACTAGGAGTGAATAACAGGTCTCTATATGCCAAATATTGTTCACCTTACTGCAATGGGCAGCCACCAGCTGGAACAACCCCTCTCACACCAGACATTGTCACTCCAGCTCTTCCTGGAGATGGTTCACACAAGCCCTCAGGGACTTCATAACACCTCTGCTGTGAGGACAGGCTGAGAGAATTGGGGGGGTTCAGCCTGGAGAAGAGAAGGCTCCAGGGAGACCTTAGAGCCCCTTCCAGTCCCTAAAGGAGGGACTCTGGATCAGGGAGGGGAGCAATAGAATGAGAGGGGACGGTTTTAAACTGAAAGAGGGAAGATTTAGATTAGATACTAGAAAGAAATTCTTTTCTGTGAGGGTGGTGAGAGCCTGGCCCAGGTTGCCCAGAGAAGCTGTGGCTGCCCCATCCCTGCAGGGGTTCAAGGCCAGGCTGGATGGGGCTTGGAGCAACCTGGTCTGGTGGGAGGTGTCCCTGCCCAGGGCAAGGGGTTGGAACTGTATGATCTTTAAGGTCCCTTCCAACCCAAACCATTCTATGATTCTATGACAACAGGACCGTCTGACCTGTGAGGGTACCTGATGGGTCCAGTTTTGGTCACCTTCCCTGGGGGCCTGCAGCGCAGCACTCTCAGCCCAATGCTATGCAATGCCCATCAGCCTGAACCAATTTGTGGCTCCTCTGGGTGGTCCTGAGTACCTCTGTCTGCTCTCCACTCCTCTTGAGAGCCCTGTCTGCAGGAGCAGAATCCCATGGAGGACCCCAGAAGCCATTAATCCTTGCCATTTAGGTGTAAGGGAGGTGGATTTCCAGGGTTATGTTCTGTCATTTCTGCGTACATTAACCAAGCTCTGAGCAAGTACTAAGAGTAAAGGTATTAAACCACTGAGGACAAGAAAATACTGAATTCCTAAAAATAGTGTTTCTTTTTGCATCGAGGGCAAAAAGGCAAAAACTGAAGTTAACCTGCAGAATCCCGTGGTCTCCCCAAAAGCTGAAGTAAAATGTAGACTTCTGAAAAACAGCAAGGGAAAAGTTAAGCATCTTTACCACCTAGAATCAACCTCCTTCTTCCCATTCAGCAGCTCACGCACACTGTGTGGTCTTGCTCTCAGGCTTTGAACTTGCAGAGCAGCAATCATCTCCACCAGCCCTGAACTCGAAACCAGGAAAGAAATCACACCTGTCAAACGCTACAGCCCTTTCACCTCTTTTTTTCACCTTTATTATGTATGTGATCCTACCTAACATGACCCTCTCTCTTGCTCATCATCAGACTGCAGGGTAGCTGCTGACAGTCCTTGCAGGAATCTATCCCCGTGTCCCAGTATTGGTATAGAGCTGAAATCAAAGTGCATGCTTTTTTTTTTTTTTTTTTCCCTTTTGATCACAAAAATGCCTATCAGCAGGAGCTCATGGTCCAGAATTCCCCATAATAAAGCCCAGGAGGCTCCAGCTGCAGCGAGGAGCACGACGTCTACAACTGGGACAATGAATAATAATACTTCCTCTTGGCTGTCACTGCCTGCTCCAAGGAAGCAAGTTAAAGCTGCCTGGACCTATACATTACAGCTGTATTTCTGACATTCAAGGGACTGAGATAAAACACTTAAACTCTTCCTGTCCCAATGTTCAGAAGTTTTACCAAATTCACTGCCCTGAATGGTCTCAGGATGCCACTTGGTCACCTTAGCACTGTTGTCGGGTGCCTATGCAGCCTACTGCAACCAGAGCCTTCAGGTACTGCTCCAGTGTGGCCAGTAATCCAAAGTATTTCCAGCAAGAGATAAGATGTTCGACATTGCTGTCTCCTGTCTGTGCGTCCTAGCAATCACAGCATGAAGGCTTCCAGTCCAGTTCTGTGCTCAGTTCCAACCAGAATGGTTCAAAACCTAGCTCCAAAGCCATAAAATGGTAAAGCAGCATTCACAAGAGAATAATATTTTAAGGAAAAGCTCATGTCACAAATTTGTACCAGGGAAGTCCATGGTAAGGGATGCCTGTCTTTAGACACACTGCTATTCTGAACCAATAATCAGAGATGTTTGATTTGCTCTTGGTGCTGTGTGGGTTCAGCAAACACTTCAGGCTAACTGTTCAAGTTCATTCCATTTCCAGAAAAAATAACAGCATCAACCATCTCAATCTCAGATACCATGGGGCTGCTTTTGGTGCTCTATCCACTGCCCTACAGAGCCACCAAACCTGTTCTGGAGAAGTTTCTATTTCACAAAACTTTGGGGGTTTTGGTGTTTCTCTGGAAAGCAGAGGCAGGTAGATATGGCAGTGACGGATCCGACAAGGGATCTCGGGCACCGCAGGTGCTTGCAGATCCCCACCGTGGAGGTCTTTCCCCGAGGAAACTGGGAACACACGATGTTTGGAAAGCCATAGAGGGGAAGCTCCTACCCACAGTGCACTGAAGCGTAAGGAACGAAATCTTATTAGCCACATCTGTCTTCAGAACAGCTCCAATAGTAGGAGGAGGTTTCACGCCATATCAGCCTTCTTCATGGGGGTACTGGAGTAAAATCAGCAGGACCATCTCTCCCCTAAGCGAATTCAGATGTCTTAGACAAAATAATCTCTTGTACGTGTCCCCCTCTCCGCCTGCCTGGAACCCTTACCCTGCAGACAAGGACAGAATTAATTTTCCATTCTCCATTCACAGCAAATAAAGAATACAATGTTCGCTCCGCATCATTTTCATCTTTCATCTTAATTATTACTGCGAAGACTACAGAAATCATTATCTTTATGATGATGAACCTCCAATTAGCATTTCCCATATAAATTTCAGATCATGAAGGAGGCTGTAATGGATAATGCAAATTCCTAATGGTCTTTTTTTTTTTCCCTAGCTGAAAAATTGAGGTGCTTAACAAAATGAAATTTAATCTGAGCCATTTTGAAATAAGTCAAGAACTTTAATTACTTGACAGGGAGGGGGGGAAGAAGAGACTGAAACTAAATCTTAAAAAGGGGCATATTTTAAAAGACCTTGATTTTCCAGCTCATTGCTCAAGCTTTCTCCTCCAGACAGCTAAACACTTGTCTGGTTGTGCTCAATAAGTTTTAAACTATTGTGAAAGCTGGTGGAAGCAATTTCTTGCATTAGTTATACTATTTCGTAAATCGATAAAATAATCCAAGTAAACATTCTGTTGCCGCTAATATAGCATTTTAATTTATTCCCATCCACACTACTTACATGTAGAGTGAAATTGCCAATAATTACATCATTGCCATCGCAAAGCAATAAGAGACACAACACATCCCTGGTACTGGTCAAGGTGTGTGGAGATATGCCAGTTGGATTCATTCCCCCTGGATAGTTTGGGGGGGAAATTAATTCAGCTGGCAGTTTTAGAAGCCTCTCGAGTATTATTTGCACATAGGAGCTGCAATTACAAATGAGTCATGGGGTCCACATAGTCTAGTTTGTCATCTCTGATTATAAATTGTAACTATTTCCTCAAGCCAGGAAAAAAACCAGACCTTTGCCCGTGTCCTTCTGCCTAAGCTTGTAGATAATTGTGGTAACATGAAGCAAAACTCTACCTGCTCCAAAAATGAAGTAGGAACCAGCTGTCTAGTCTTTTTTGCCTTTTTCTCCCCTCTTTCCCTCTTTTTTTCCAGGAAAATTGTATCCTTTCCTCTAGCCTATGCGACCTGCAAGCAGCTCTTCACGCTTTCCAGGAGGCTTTCCCTGGGGCATGCATGTACACACATACTCTGTCTCTCCCCCTTCCTCTTCTCTCCCCACTTTCCCATCCTTCACAAATGGGTTCCAGGATATGTTTTTCAGGTTCAATATCTTGCTGAGGAGATACGCAAGCAGAGGTGCTGCACTGGATCTGCGAAAGACTCTGGCAGCCTTGGGATGGTCTCCTTCAGAAAATGCCACCATTTCAGTGGGGAGCCAGAATAAAAATTGCCCGAGGAAGTAATGCCTTACAGCATAAACTTTCCATTTTATAGCAAAAGTATTCTGTTAATTTCCAAGCAAATTGTTTCTGTGGGATGGTATTCTCTCCCGAGACAAAGCTGTGTGGTTTTTTGTAACGTGACTTTCTTTAGGCCCCTCAACCTTTATCCTACTCAGGACATGAAACAGCCCCTTAACTTTGACACTGCTTTCATGACAGGAAGCCATTCTAGAAATTTTTACTTGGCTTTGATGCTGGTACAGGCTGGTTTTCCTAAATCTTCTTGTAACCTGTGACAATTTCTTCTGTACGTTTGCCATTTATAATTCTTATTAGCCCTTCTAAGGTCCATTAAGTGAATGATTCTGAGTGACATTCAAGTGTTGTTCTGTTACTGTATATAGCATGATATAGATCTAAATTTCATTTTAGTGTATGTGATAGATGCATGACATTGAATTACAAGGACCTAATAAACCCTGGTTACTGTAACTTCAGACTGTGTTTATTATTCGTATAAATGTCTAATGTATTTCTGAATCCTTCTTTAAGCTTCATCTCAATCATGTCTAACCACTATTATTCACCAAGCTACCAACAATTATTATTCATCTTAAAAAGGTTTTCTTCCCATCTATTTGCATAATAATTCTCACTGGTTTCCATTTGTTTTTCTTCATGAGAAAAAAGCAGGGAGCATTATCTGACTGACTGTCAACTGTTTTCACTATTTTATACGATTCTTTTCCTTTCCTTTTTGGAAGTGTTGAACGGGCCCCGTGTCTCCTTAGTGAGGAGATTTTGGGGTTTTTAGTGGGGTTTTTTTATGCTTTTCCCCCATGCTCCCAGTAAGTAAAGTAGAGGGGTAGAATCACCTCCCTCGCCCTGCTGGCCACGCTTCTTTTGATGCAGCCCAGGATGGGGTTGGCATTCTGGGCTGCCAGCACATGTTCCCGGCTCATGTTGAGCTTCTCATCCACAGGCACTCCCAAGTCCTTCTCAGGGCTGCTCTCCAGCTGTTTTCTGCCCAACCTGTATTTGTTCCTGGGATTGCCACGTCCCAGGTGCAGGACCCTGCACTTGGCTTGGTTGAACTTCATGAGGTTTGCACAGGCCCACCTCTCCAGCCTGTCCAGGTCCCTCTGGATGGCATCCCTTCCCTCCAGCGTGTTGACCATGCCACACAGCTTGGTGTCGTCAGCAAACTTGTTGAGGGTGCACTCAATCCCAGTGTCCATGTCCATCTTTTCGATGATGATGAATGGCCTCGCTCTAGGGTCACGTCTCCACTACACCATAATTACACAACACAACTGCCTCTTTCCTTCCACTAGTGTATTCTTCACAGGAGAGAGATCCCTGTCTGGGATGCACAGTGAGAGGTCTACAAAAGCCTGAACAGCACTTGGACCAGAATCATACTTACGATATCGTTAACTGAGATCTACAGAAACTAATGGATTGAGTCCACATCTTTAAAAAATTAGCCATAGGGAATGCAAGTAAAAATAGTGATGTTTAATATATAATTTTCATTTCTTTTTAAACTGCTTTCTAAGGACACTGTGCAACTTTGCTCTGTGCTCTTTTGCCTGCTGTTGTGTTTCAATAAAGTTAATGGAGAAGTAGAATTTTCAAAGATTTAGCAAAGATTTTCTAAGTTGCATGAAAATAATTACTGAGGTAGCTTAAAGAAACCCTATAAGTGCCATTTGAGAGGAGAAGATGAAATTCATTGAACACTAGGGAATGCACATAGGGAAGATGTTATAAATACCTTAAACACAGGGAAAGAACAACAATACATCGTCACTTCAGTGTTAAATATAGGTGATAATCATAGTTTGTCTTTGGTCACTGAAGTTAATTAGTTTTGTCTGAATAAGACCTCTGTCTCTATGGTGAGGTTTTATTAACATAAGCCAGAACATGCAGAGATGGGTGTAACAGAAAGGACATGTTGGAGATCTACAAACAAGGAAGAGTATATAACATCAATTTAGGGTCTGCTTGTCAAATAGTGAAGGAAAGAGGGCTTTATAGCTCTATAATTCTAAATGATGCTCTCTTAAAAGCCCATCAGAATATACGAGAAGTTGGGACAGTTTTACTGCCCTAACAGATAAATAACCATGCAGCCAAAGTTCCTGATGGGAAGTGCAGGAGCAAATTGATGGACGGGCATCTGCAGCACAGTGCCTGATTTTTCAAGCTAAACTCATTAAGAAACCTTAATAGTGATTGGCAAGTTCCTTGAAACATCAAGGCAGACAGGTGAACAGGAATCTGCTTAAGGATCTGCCGTGCCCATGATTGGGAGTGAAAGCCATGTCTAATGTATTTTCTAGTAAATCTGCTTGTTGAGTAAGCAAATTTAGCTCTTTTCACACAGCGAAAATAAAGATGCTCCAGTGAAGCCAGGTGTTCCTGGGAACATATCACAGTTTCAGCCTAAGCAGCCCTGGGCACCACCTGTGTGCAAATAAGTTTTGAAGTACTTTGAATCTACCAAAAAAAACCCAAACCAAATCTTACGGACTGTGAAGCCTAATGCTCAGAGCCAGGAGAATTAGCTAAGGATCCTCAGGTCTGATTACATCTCTGTCCCCACTCTTCTTGCTTGACACTTTGCTGCTCAAGCCTGTCCCACTGTGAAATATAGCCTTACATGCCTGCGTTTTGATGGGAAGTTACAAGATTTAACCGGTCAGAGCTTGTTTCTATGCAACTGAAGCTAATGGAAATTCATTATTGACTTTAGTGGGTGCAGGAACGGAACATTAAGGGGTTTAAAGTCCTTTCATCCAAAATACATAAGTATAAAGCAGACCACGGTGAAAGCTGTTTTGCCAAGCACATGGGTTCAGCACCAGACTCAGCATTCAAATGCTCAAAGAAAATTTTTCAATAGCCTTATAAGCCATTTATTCGCATAAGATATATTTTAATCATGAAGAGTTGTTGGCCTACTGACAAATATTTTTTCTACTCTTTTTCCCACCAGAATAGTATTCTTAAAAATAACAAAATGCCTTTGTCTCAGTAACATTTTGCATCTTCCCTGGGCAACTCCGTGCCATTCACACATTCGTATTTGCACAAGAAACAAAGAAATTTTTATTGTGGAGACAGGGAAGGTAGTATAAACCTGGAAAACTAATGACAGGGAAAATGTAAGAAGTCTAGTTCTTAACAACTGGTGGACAACTTTGAAATGAGATGCTTCTAAAGAAATTCTCTTCCTAACTCCATCAGCGACTGGTTTGCTTGTGCTGGAGTGTAAGGATTATAGATGGCTTTTAATTTTTTTATTTAATTGAATGCACCTGTGGATGTTCTCGTTACCCCTGTGTTAATTGTGGTAAATTGTTGGCCCACTGACAAGCATTTTGTTGCTTTATTCCTATCAGAATAGTAGAGTCCAACAATTTAAATTTATTTAACAGTCTTCTCTCTTATAGAGCATGTATAGAATTTACACATTTTGGAAACCATGTATTTATAGGAATGCAATGTGCTGGCTGTTTAACAACACTTAGCAATAACCTGTAACAGAAAATGGTGTCTACTGTGTCAGAATAGGAGGGCATGCACATTAGCAGATGGTAATTAGATCATCTTCCAGTAATTTGGCAATTAAGATACAGTGTTTCATGAAAGAGTCTTAAACTACGGTTTGGAGAAAGAATTTCTGTACTCTGAAAAGCACCATGAGCTCTGTAATGAATGCAAGCATCCTGGTCTTTCAATTTATGTTTCATCTGAAATCTTATACCTCTCACAGAGACCTCACTCTTTGCGTCCCCACATAAATCACACATTTCCACCATCATGAGGCAGGTGGTGGAATCTTGAGCAGAATATTTTTCTTTCTAGGAAATCCCATTTTCTAAACCTGCAATTTATGACAAGCAATATCAGACAAACTCCCAGGCATAAAACCTAAGTTAAATATTTTGTGACTGTCAGCCTGAATCTGAATATTGTATCCTCATGTTCATGTTGTTTGAAATGATTTGGGAAGGATTCCTCTTTATCAGTCCAGAGCTAGAAATATATAAGGCCACATTTCAGGGCATGTATGAATGCTTTCTGTAGTTGTCCATAGTAAACTAGAGCAAGATACTGAAGAATTAATATAATTTCAGTTATAAGAGAGAAATGGAAAGGTACAGTGGCTTTCTGGAGAAGAAAAGGCTCCAGGAGACCTTATCATGGCCTTCAAGAAGGGTCTACAGGAGGGATGGGGAGGGACTCTTTATCAGGGAGGGGAACCATAGGAACGAGAAGTAACAATTTTAAACTGAAAGAGGGGAGATTTAGATGAGATCTCAGGAAAAAATTCTTTGCTGTGAGGGGGGTGAGAGCCTGGCCCAGGTTGCCCAGAGAAGCTGTGGCTGCCCCCATCCCTGGAGGGGTTCAAGGCCAGGCTGGATGGGGCTTGGAGCAACCTGGTCTGGTGGGAGGTGTCCCTGCCCAGGGCAGGGGGTGGCACTGGATGATCTTTTATGTCCCTTCCAACCCAAACTATTCTATGAAAAGTAGTTTGTAGATTGTATTTGTAGCTCAAGTTAATCATTAATAACTGTAATTTGTTCTCATAATAACTCAATGCCCAGTTGCTATTGATTATGTGGCCACCTCGGTATTATATTCCCCTCTGAATCAGGAAGCTCAAAACATCGTCCAATAGCAACTCGATTGTATTTCCTATCACAGCCATTGAAATCAGTCAAGTGAAGTGGCTGGAACCTGATATTTCAATATTAAGCGAACACCAGTAGGACTACTGAGAAGTCATCAGCAGGATTAATAGGCTGACAGCCTTTATTCAGAATGAAATATTGTGCTGGCAATGCTCACAGCCAGTCATCCATTGTGTCTTGCTTTGGATTGGCAGCTTCGGCAGCTCTTTCGGTGAAACCAGGAGTGAGTTTCATCCTTTCCCCGTCAGACCTGTCTTAGCCCATATGAAAAACTTGTCATAACAGAGCTCAACATCACTGGTAAGTTGGTTAAGTGTTAAGTGCTTGGTGGATTATGCTTGTTTTAAAACTTGTTCAGAGTTGTAAAATCACTTCCTAGAAAAAAAAATAATTACAATGACAACAACAATAATACTATCCACCTTTATTAAGTTTAAATCCGTAGAAAGCAGGGTACTTCACAGCAAAAAAAAAAAAAAAAGTAGTTTGATAGCTGTTATTTTGTGTTTTGTAATAATCATCCCAAAGCACCTGCTGAGACAGACTTTTTCTTAAAGCCAACAAAACAGAATTCAAGATGAAAATATTTATTCTATACATAATATACATAAATATAGCACTGCTGTGGTATCGGGAGAGATCATAAAATATGAAACATGGGAATCTTAAAACCCAGTCGACCAAGTAGAATTTTCACTCAGGAGATGATTGTTAAGTGGGGCTGCTTAAGCATGACCTAGTTTTATTCTTTTTTTTATATTCAATCTGTTTGCTCAGTGGATTATTTTTTGCCAACGAGAAGGCGTAGCGATGTGAAATCACAGCAAAAATGATTTTGTGGTTTTGCCAAATCCAGGAATTTCAAGACAGCTCACAAGGAAGTTTAATTTCACTACATGGTCAAAATAGCAAAAATTCTGGAAGACAACCTGCTCATCTTCTTACACCTCACAGTGGTGGGAAAATCCCACAGTGGCTGTGGGAAAAATCTCTTATTTTGCTGGTCTACATCAGTGGTGTTTCTTGGCTTTCAAATCTCTTCAAAAAGCACTGAAACTTCATCTAGACCTTAGAAGCATACCCACACAGAAACTTCTTCCTCTCTTTCTTCCATCATCTGTTCCATCTTCCCTAAACACCTTGTAAAATGCTCAATTCAGCCATAATCCTAATCAATAAACAAATAATGAGCTTTTATATATATCTTTCTCATAAATCTCTGACTGCAAATAGAAGCTAGAATTTCTGCCCTCGCAAACCTTGTGTTACCACTGGATGAATAGTTATCACATGCTTTAAAAGTTGGTATAGTCATAAAAGCTTGGCCATTCCCATTAATATGAGAATTTCCCAAGGATTCTAAGAAAATAATGAAAACATCCCATCCCGGACAGTATCCAAAAGTGTACAAACTTCACAGAAAAGTTATTGCAACCTGTAGAGAAAAACTTGCACTGCACGTGATTAGGACAGGGTTCTCAAAATTGTTTTCCTTCAGTGAGCAATGAGAAACACGCGTTTCTCTGTGTCTCGTTATCGTCAGGTTCAGCACTGATATAAATCACAGAGCTTCCATGTGTTACTGCCAAGGAAACCTACAACTAAAAATGTACAACTTATCTTTCTTAACATATTACAAGATTTGTGCCCTTGTTCAGTTGAGGAAGCTTAAGAAAAGTAATGATAAATATCTCCACGTCAGTCCCATTACAAAATCACATTCAGACCCATTTTTTAAGTGTGTCAGATTCTGGTTTTCTGGATACCCACCCAAAATGCCTTTTTTTTTTTGATTTTTGTTTCTGAGCCATATCTAATAATAATTTAACCCTGACATTTTATCTGCACATCTTTCAGGATGCTTCAAGAGGGGAATAAGTTATTGCATGTCGATTCTGCCTAATTTGTTATCGTTTGCTACATCCAAATCTATTCCTGACTTGTCATCACCTTTAGTTCCTGTCCACAGCCATCATGTTTTGCAGCCCCAGAGGGATCAGCTGGAATATAAATACGGTGCGGCTACACCCTCATGTCTATTAGATAACATGCACATGGTTGTTCTGTACCAATAAGCAACCTGCTGTGTCCACAAATTTGCCATGCTTCAGGTTGGTACAACTTCAGTCTGTCGTAGGCTGTTTACTGCTGATGATTCTAAAAATGAACTGAAATTTTCACCACTCCCATCAGGTTTTAGCACTTTGTAATTCTGATTGGCAGGAATGACTGCAAAATCTAGTGTTACACGTGGCAGGGCTACCAAAGACAATGCATCAGACAGGCAGATAAACCCCAAGACTCAGACATCTGCCATTCCAGCTTCTTCTGCAACCATCCAGCCAGATGGACTGCAGGTCCCTCCGTCCATTGGTGACAGGTTGGTGCTGGACTGTCTTTGGGCCCTGTCCCTCTACTTTTGTCCTTGGGCCAGCCCATCCCCTCTCCATCCTTCACGTAATGGGCTCTACTCACGCCATTCCAACTGGTGGGAGAAGAAGGAGATAGCAGAGGGAGTGTGAGGAAGCAGTGGCTCAGAGGAGTTTGAGAGCAGGTTTAAACGCCCAGGAGAGGTACCTGCAAGTGTTCAGGACAAAAGGCTACATGCCAAAGTGACTCTAAGTCCATAGACTCTAATTTCCCAGGGTGATGGCTTTGGCTGTGATTCCACTTCCAAGAACTGCTGCTCATTCTCCTTCTTACCCTGACATCCCACTGGGCCACTCCGTTACCCTGACATACCTTTTGGGGTGCCTGCGCTGTAAACCACATCATTAAAACGCATCTGTGAAATAATCGCCTGGGACAGCATCACAAGGGTCCTTATGATGGAGCTCCTGGAAAGATCCTAAAAGCTCATGTGCAGTGATTCCAGCCAAAGGACCTCTGCTCAGAGCCCTGTACCCAGAAGGCAGGATCAGAAAGAACGAATCAAGCAGCAACAGCTCCTTCTGAAATTTCTAAGCAAGATTAGAGAGGGTAATTTAGCTGGGAAATTGGTCCAGGAAAATAGTGCCTTGGTTGCCCTCACCTTAGGTTTCTGTACAGAATTAGCTTAGCACAATCAAAAGGAATTTTTTAGAGGAAAATTGAGTCTCAAAATGGGAACTTTTTTACAATTTTTCAAATTATATTGAAGCTAAATGTTCAGATTTTATCTTTTTTTATCATCTCATAATAAAAAAGTGATCTTACATAAACAATTGGAGCAGCTATGACACAGGAACAGCTGCTGATGTGTTATGCTCATGCCACATCACGTACAGGCCCATACACACAAGTTTTACACTTAGACAACTCCTTAACACTGCTTTCTTTCTTACCTCAGCAGCTTTCTTTTTTATTTTTAAGGTAATATTGGTCTTTTTACCAATTTTCCCACCTTAAATTTTCTGATGATGTAAAATGTAGTTAATAAAGTGATAGCGAGAAGCTATTGAGTAATCTGCCCAAGGCATTTAGTAATAATTTGCTTGTTCTATAACCTAATAACCGTTTCAGCTTCAGGGTACAATAAAACAGAAGTGCTAATTCAGTGGTGTTAAAGGAAGACTAATTATGCTGGGGACACATCCTCTTCTGAGCTTAGTCACTTGTGACCTATTGTGAAGCTACCAGAGAAGAGCCAGGCACTCTCCTGCGCTGAATTATTCATGGCCTTATCTGCTTCAAGGGGCTGATAGAAGCACCATTCACGCGGTTTTACTCAGCAGACTCCGACCGCACTCTCCTCGGCACAATTCAAGAGGAGGGATTCAAGTCACGGACATTCAGATAGGGAAACACGGATTCATGTTCTATGTCGTGTTCATCTGATTTTTCAAACAAGTCAGAACACTTCCCTGTAAATAAGACAGAGCGTGTGAGAAAACAATGAGAGGGAAAGTCTCCTGAGCGAGTGTGTCCATGGGTTATAATCATGGACTGCACTGAGATGGAACAAGCTGTTCAGCTACAAGGGGAGCCCAGGAGCTCCCCTAACTCCCACCATCTACAGGTGTGTAACAGTCCCTTTATTCCATGAGCCATTTACTGTCATCATTACTGGAAGCAAAGGACGATACAAATCGAACAAATGTCTTCTGAAATTGGGTTTCTGTGTTAAAAAAACCAACTAAAATGCACATTGCCAACATTCAAGTATGCCTATGGGTTGTGTCAGCGGCAAAACACGATTCTTTCACGTACCACCACCTGCAGTGCGCAGCAGATAATACCTGAGACGTGAGAACAAAATTCAGTCTCTGTCTGCATTCAATTCTTGCCTCAAAAGCTGAACCTGGCACGTATGGTACAGTTTTGCTTAATTTTAAGAAATATGAGTGCCTTTAAAAATTATTTCACATGATACCAAGCAGCCATAATACAATAGCACATTTAATTGTTATTGGGCTTGGATGAAGCTGAAACAGAAATGAGGAGGACGAACGCTCTATTACTGCACTTTGTTTAAGCCACTCAGACTCAATTATACAACTTTGTTCCCTGTAAAAACTGAAGCAAAACAAAGAAAGAAATCTTTATTTCCCTAACTATCATAAACTACCTGTTTTGGACCAACTGGTAGTTAAGGCCATGACCTTAAATTAAAATTAAAACTAGTGAGTTGCTTCACATTTTTACACACACTTGAGTTTGAACAGGATGAAAATTGCTGGGCAAATGCAAATTTTACATTCTAAACCTGTTAACACAGGGCATACAAGCGATTCATTGGTGCTGCCGTCTCAGGCATCACAGTCTTTACTTCAACCTCAGAGAAACTGAATTTTCCCGGTGGAATTGGAAATGCAGAGGCAGAGGAGGAGGGCTCTGATAGTCTCCTAGAATCACCCAGCCCCAGTGGCTGCATATGCCTCTACATATAGATACAGTACTTATATCACAGCACCAGATTTGGCAAGTAGTTGCCTGGATTGGGCTGATATGTTTCGCAGTTTTAATCATACAAATGCAACTGTCTGAGTGTCACCAAACGTTCCAAATATAAGCATTGTATTCATTAGAGTTCAGAAAAAAACCTCAAAAATGAAGGAATTTCTGCTAGGTGTTGATGTGACCAAATATGCACCAATCCAGCAAGTCAACACGTGCCGGGTTTATGTGCCTCTCTGACAGACCTGACTTGCACTTTGCTGTGAAAGCACCAAAACTCTTCCTCATTGACTCATTTGTTTAGTTTTGGATTTGTCCTATTAACAGATCTTCTGTCAGCCTCCTAATTGGAACGAGGCTCTCACTAAGAGATCCAGTGGAGGGTTTCTCTACGAATTTGTCAGGGCGATGGAAAGTGGTATTGCATGAAAGAGCTGCTTTCCCACAGTCAGAAGGGGACAGCAGGTGCTTCCACATAAACCTCATGGACAAAGGCCATGGTATTTCATAGGGAGATGAAAAAGGAGCTGCAGCACAGAATAAAGAAGGCAATGGAAACCTCGTTATTGCTCATCTGATTTGGTCCACCATGAGTGACAAAACGCCATCTCCATTCCGAGACGCTCATGTCAGGGTAACAAACCAGCGCTATGTCTTTGCATCTCGATGCCACGCTATTACAAATACACACATGGTAAATGTGAACGTTATTGCACTGCACGGTGAGACTTAGAAAGCTGAGGCTCTGCCCTTACCACAAAGATGGGGTCAGGGAAATATGAAGGTGAGAACAGAAAGCTGCAGTGTCCACGGCTCAGTGAGTGAATGAGTATCTCCTTCCTTTGAAGCATCCAGCGTTGGATTTTGCCAGAGAGGATAGACAGAAATTCAGCAGGCTCTCACATGTTGCATGATGCTGTCTCAGCTCTGAGGTCCCCGACTTAAATCTGAGCTGTGTGTGTTAGGAAGAAAACACGATGGACAGAAACCTGAATTGACAAGATAAAGTCTATCACGGTTCAACCTCTTTTAGTGCAGAATCTCTTCGAAAACTAATTAGCACCAGTATTTGCCCTTATTATGAAAATCCTAATGAAGGCTCTTTAGGACAATATCTATATGCAAGGATAACATTAAAGCTTCAAATCAATTATTCTTGTGTGTGGGAAAGGACCCCTGAGATCTACCTTGCAATCCAAAGGATTCTATGATTAGAAATCTTCAGTAGTCTTATTTCATCTATCTATGAATTTGCGTCCCTTTCATCTTTTCCCCTGGATGAGTGCTCTGCAGCTGGAAGCTCATCTATCCATCTGTTTCCATAAACACAGAATTAACTTTATGGCCGGAAAGTGCCCAGCACTGCACAGTTAGTGCAAAGGTAATGAAAGGCCAATGCTTCCGCTGTCCATGCTGCGTATTTAACCACCACTGTCACAACCCATCCGGTTCTTGTCGTGTTGTGTCCCACATGCTTACAGTTGGGATGTTGTTCCTGCTTCCAGGACCCAACCTGTCTTTGGCTGTTACTTGCTGGTCCAGCCGGTATGGTATTGGTACCCTGGCTGACTCTCCGTGTTGCGGTGTTGGAGCACTTTATGGCAGACCACTTGGGTTCTAGAGAACAAGTCATACGAGGAGAGGCTGAGGGAACTGGGCATGTTTAATTTGGAGAAGAGGAGGCTGAGGGGAGGCCTCATTGCCCTCTACGACTCCCTGAAAGGAGGGTGTAGAGAGGTGGGGGTTGGCCTCTTCTCCCAAGGGAATAATGACAGGAGCAGAGGAAATGGTCTGAAGTTGGGGCAGGGGAGGTTTAGATTAGATATTAGGAGGAATTACTTTCCTGAGAGGGTGGTGAGGCACTTAAACAGCCTGCCTAGGGAGGTGGTGGAGTCACCATCCCTGGAGGTATTTAAGAAACGTGTAGACGTGGCACTTCAGGGCATGCTCTAGTGCCCGAGATTGTTGTTTTTTGTCTGTTTGTGGGTGGGTGTGGTGTGGTTTTGTGGTTTGGTTTTTTGGGTTTTTTTTTTATGGTTGGACTTAATTATCTCAAAGGTCCCTTCCAACCATGAATATTCTGTGATTCTGTGATTTAGGCAAAGATTCTTTCAGGTCCCTACATTCCAGCTGCTTCTGCCACGGCTCTTCTCCATTGTATCTTCATCCTAATGGTTGCATTGGCATTTTAGGATGGGTTGCTATTGTGTCTCTGTGCCCAGATTTTGTTGGAGTACACTGAAGAGCCTTCCCAGCCTTTGTGTATGAGCTTCCCTGCAAGGAAACAAGGGCCCATGGTGAGTTGGAGTGCCCTGCCAACGCGCACCTATGCGAACTGTGAGGACGTGTGAGTTGCTCTGATCACGCTTTCAGCTCCTCTCCTGGAAAGATTTGAAGAGCTGAATTTTTTTTTCCTTTGTTAGGAGCTTATATTTTTCCAAATATAGAAATTTTTTCATGAATGAAAATCTGTTAAAAGCTGCAGACACATAAAAATATATTGTTCTGGACAACTCATACAAAACAGAGACCATATCAAATAACTCAGCCAAGCAGTCAGGCAATGGAAGTTGTGAGATCTCTGTAGTGATTACTCTAAAGAATGCTTGTTATGTACAACCTAAGCAGCTCACCATCTGAATTATATCAAGACAGCTCCTCCTCAAAGAGAACAGCCGGGGGAAAAAAAAAAGGCCAATCAGTGAAGAAAAAAACATCTGGCTATCTGCAATAAAAAAAAAGGAAGAAAGAACAAAACTAGCATCTCGCTTCTGCACTTCCTTCCCTGACTTTCACATTCTGCCAGTCAAAGCCTGTTCAAAATGGAGATAATGGACTTCATTCCTTCAGCCTTGACTTGCTGATCTGGGCTGCAGCTAAGCAGAAAGCATTTATACAATACATGCAAATAAACAAGCTTTATTATTATCATTATCATCATTATCATTATCATCATTACCATTATCATCACTATTAGCAGCAATACCATTATTGTAAAAAAACCTACTATTTATTTCTATCACCAGAGTTTTTAGGATCTACAGCCATGGATCAGGAACACACTTTACTGGCTTTATCCAGTCAAGCAAACTCCATAGTGATAAACTTCTTAGTTTATGGCCCAATTTATGTCCGTGCCCAGCTCTGCAGTAGTAGGCTGTGTGTGGATGTCTACCTTCCACACTTGGTTCCCTGGAGAAACAATAATTTTGTATTTGACCTAAAAGGCAGGGGGACTCTAAATATTTGTGAATGGATCTGGAATGATTTTCACATGAAAATCTCACGGTAAATCCTTCACAGTGACGAACAGACCAGTATTTTCACACGTCCGCGCTAATGGCAACCCTTAATAAATTACAGAACAGCTGAACTACCCAGAGCTGCCACTGCTGACCCGCACACTTGCAGCAGAAAATGTTTTATTGCCAGATAAATGCTTATGTGGTTGTATTTATGTGAGAAGACCATGAAACCCCGTGAGAAGTAAATCAGCCATGTCTATACTTCTCCCTCCTCCAGCTTCTCCAAAGAGACACCAAGCAAAGGTTCAGCCCCTGTCTAACTTAGAAGTGTTTGGGGTTACCCAGCACCAAAATTAAACAGAGTAAGTCGTATTACACAAGGAAACTATGAAGATGAAGCCTCTTCCAAGAGGTCCTTCATCTCATGCTATCAGTTGTCATCTAGGCCCAAGCACAAGTCTTTCCCTGTGTTTCACCGTGAAACGAGGGAGGCAGTTGCCATTAGTCCCCTTACGGTTTTCCTTCACGTACCTCTTGGTGTCCTGTGTTTTCACTGCTGATGATTACGCAGCAAATATAGCCTGATGAACCTAGGAAGCCATCAGTGAAACCACCTACGTTCAATTTCTTTGTGATTACAGTGACATCTCATGTTGCAAATGCCAGGTCTTTGGGATCAACAAATTAAAATGTAAGCTTCTTCCCCATGTTTCCCGAGGTTGCCTTAGCCATTCTGCTCAATTTTAAACTGAAGGACACGAGAAAATGACACAAGACCAGGTTGCTCCAAGCGCCATCCAGCCTGGCCTTGAACCCCTCCAGGGATGGGGCAGCCACAGCTTCTCTGGGCAACCTGGGCCAGGCTCTCACCATCCTCACAGCAAAGAAGTTCTTCCGAATATCTCATCTCATTCTCCCCTCTTTCAGTTTAAAACCATTCCCCTTTTCCTATCGCTCTACTCCCTCATAAAGTATCCATCAGCAGAGTTAGAACATCATTCTTTTCATCCTGAACCCAGTCACAAGGTGGAACAGAAATTATAATGGATGCAGCCGACACATTCGGCATATTCTTGTTCTTCAGAGCAGGAAAATTAAAGGAATTGGGAACCTTGTGACCAGGAACTCCCACTGCATGGCCACATGACCTCCCTGAGCATCACTTACCTCCAATGTATCACCAGCCTGACACTTTACCACTTAATGCCTTAAGCTGTAATAAATGCTTAGTGTGTTCATAGCCTTAAAGGAAAGCACCATAGAAATGCAGTCCTACTGATACACTTTGGGGCAAACACTGATTTCAGTATAAAATAAAAACATAGCCATAATACCAAGAAAAACCTGAAAGAATGCAAAGAGGGAAACAGAAAGCCTTGGTGGTCTGTCCTGTCTTCATTTGCAAGTCAGATAACTTGACAGGTATGCATTTGACTCCACTTTACAGGATGCACACTAGCAACAAAATTATTTTTTTTAGTAAACAATGAGAATTGATGTTTCTCTACCAAATGCTTCCCATAACATAAACCATCAGCTCAGAGAATATGTGACCAGGATACCTAATAACTTCCTCTCTCATCTTCGTTATAACTCTTTCCTGCAGCTCTTAACAAAGCAGGAAAAGGACCATGCAGCTTTCCCCCAATTTCTTTAGCATTTCTCGGTGGATATTTATGAAGATTAAGGCATCTTTGAAACACGCCACACTTTTCTGCCACCAGAGAGAGACAGACAGGGCATACAGAACAAAAACTTTTCTTTCCCTTCCATCTGCGTTCAGGCCATTGGGCAAGTATTCAGGTACCAGCCTGAAAGACCTCACGTAAAAACAACCAGGCAGCAGGGACTGTTCAGAAAAGTCAACTAATGATAAGGTGCAGAGGTGAAATCACCTGCTTTGCTCGAGAAAGTCTGCCTTTGAGAAGATATTTCACTTCTGGCATTTCAGTGTTCCTGTTGGACATCTTCAGCTCTCAGCGCTTTAGGTTTTATGATGTCTTTCATCCCAAAAGATCTTCAAAAGCATACCCAGCTGCACAAATACCTTCATCTTTGCTTGGTATGAAGTTCTGCAACTTTTAAATGCTATATTCAAATGATGTGACTGCTTAAGGCAGGAAGTGGGATCCTGTAATAATTGCTAACAGAATTTGATCAGGCTGTTTAATTTTTTGTCAAAAGCTTAGATATTCCTTTTCCAGTGTCTTCAAAAGGAGCTTTTGACTCTTCCCTTATTAGCAGAGTAACCTAGCAAACTCCTTCTTCTGACTTTGACTTTTAACAGTTTTGAAGTAGGTCCTAGGTGGACAGTAAACATGGGTTTAAGTCCTTTTACTAATGTAGATTTCTTTAACCCAGTTAAACAGAAAAAAGGCATCACGTTCAGTATTTATTCTCATGCAGGAGAATCCAGTTTCTGTCTGGATTTCCATTCAGAGACCTCATTGACTTTCCAACCAGGTGGATCAGACAGTACTGAGCATCCAAATGACAGCTAATAGACACCTCCTATAGTACCTGCGAGGTAAGTCTGCTGGGCATCTCATATCACATTATTTACCCGGTGGATACATAGGAGACCAAGCTCTATATTACCGCTTGGGATGAAGTATCTTTTTCTAGCAACTCGGTAATCAAGCATTTTCCCTATATACCCTCTAGTTGCCTGTACGTCTGTATTTTATGTGTCTTTTTAAAATAATTTTTATAAGATTGTGCTGTTTCTGAGAAGTGCAGCTACCCCTCCTGTACATCTTTAGTCAAGGAAAGACATTTAAACATGTATATACCAGAACACTGAGATACCAAAAGCAGGTAGAAAGGATTGAACAATCTTCCTAAAACTTTTTCCACTTTGCATTTTTTTTGGACTTAAATTCTGATAATCAGAACATTTGCTGGCATTATGTAAGTACTACAATGAATATTCATTGGCATGCAAATCAGGCCATCCATCATTTGCCTTCGAGTTCTACATTTCTGCACTTCTAACATGGATATGTATCATTCTGATGCTTTTGCAAACTGAAACCATTTGTTACATTTTACTCTTGGTAATCATGCAGGACTAAAAAGTTTGGGAAGAAGCTAGCGCATAGATCACCAATAACACTGCTGTACTCAAAAAAGCAGAGTTTTTTCTAGTTAGTTAGCACACAGGCAAGCACCAGCCTACCAGATCCAAAACTTAGTTTTAAAGCAAAGCATATTTTGCATTCCTCAGATGAGCCAGATTTAATTTGGAAGTACAAAAGGGCAATAAATATAGAATTTCAAGACATTTTATGATACTTTTTCATTAATGTATGCTGAAAAGGAATATTTTCTAAGCGTCTGATATATCATAATATTTCTCATTTTACTGACTTATAGAAATAGCAAATATTTTATTGTTTAGAAAAGAATTAGTCCTGGGCATCCCTAGCAACATTTTCTTCACCTGTTTTAAGCAGAATTCCTACACTCCAAATGTTACTCATAGGTTCTGAGTTTCAATTCCCAAAACAATAAGCAAAGCAGAGCCCAAAATGCCAAATGCTACACTGTGAATCCACAGGTCATCCATCCTCACCCGAAGCACTCAAAAGTCTAACTTTTCTGTTCTGTTAGGGAGTGGGAGTATGAAGGAGTAAATAAGCAACAGAGGCCAGAAGTCTTTGCAATAAGCGTCCCCTAAAACAAGGCTGATTGTGTTAGGAACATAATTATTCTTTTAAAGGTTATAAAGTAATTACATCTCTAATTTTGTTTGAACGTAGATTAATTCACTCTGCTGAGTTCCATGAGGAGATCCCTGGAGCTCCTCAAGACCTATTGGAAGAATTTTAATTGCAAAAGATCATGTGGAGTTATTTCTTCCTACAGAATGAATTAAAAAGTGAAAAGTTACTAGAATTTTTTGTGCTCATTTATAAGGCTAGCAAATGTTTGCTCCAAGGGAGCCATTTCAGTGGGTATAAATGCAAAAAAAATACAAAATTTTCTAAGCACGTTGTACTGGGGGCATGGAAAGCCAAAACCACCAGTCTCAAATATCCTAATAAACAAAATGGAGATACTGGGAAAAAAAAGAAAGAATTGTTTTTCATGGCCAGTACCACTCAAATGTGCATGATTGGGAAGTTAAAATGGTAATCCAGGTTAGGCAGACCCGTCTTTAAAGTGACTGTAATCCATAATTATCAGCTGTCTGAGTATTTCAGTAAATTAGAATATTTCATGTTAGATACATCTGTCTCTCACAGTGAAGTCTATAACATTTGACCATGAAAAGTAAGTAAAAAAAATAAGTTTTCCAGTAACACTCTTAACCTCTACTTTTGTAATGATTTTCACAGAGCCAGCAAATAATGTAAGGACAGAAAACCTGTCAATGCATGTTTACTTTTTTAAATTAAATGAACTCTTTTCACTTAAATGAATCTGGGAAATCCCCTGAAAGAGCAATTGGACATTTTCACCGCACTTTTTAAAGACCTCAGGTATTTAATTTGAAGAGCAGTGTGTTGCCATCTCCAATATGTAGGGTCGAGCAGGAAAAGAATTTCCAAAGCCTTGCACATAACGTTAACTTGCTGTGGGTTAAGTCAGAGAAATTTTGTCTGTTGATTTACTAAATTAGTTACTTTTTCCTTGTTCTTTTTTCTAGATGGCTTGCTCTGACAATGATTACAAAAAGCTATTCCTGTCCTGGACAGGGGAAGAATGACAGTGAGGTCTTTTCTTTATATAAGAAAATTGTTTCCCTCTACAGTGGTAAGTACCTTCCTTCTCCTTTAAAAAACAACAACAAAAAAAAGATTTGGCCAGGATTTCCCATGCGTGAGGGTGTATAAAAAAGGAATCACCATTTCTGAAATATTTCAAGTAGTTCTTCAGAAATCCAAGTATCAAAAAAGATGCTCAGCCTGTTAATAATCTCGTTCTAATTGGATACTCAGTTTGCACCACTGGAGCTGCACAAAACATGTATAAAAGAAAGAGCAATTAACCTTAAGTTCTGAGTATTTTTTTTCTTCTCCCCAACATGGGTCAGTTACCATAGAGATTATACGTACGTGGTCTGCAGATGTGACTCCAAAACAGCTGGAGCCTCCATCTCAGCCACATCTCAGTGTGGCAACAGGATAATTAAAAATCTGCTAAAAAAGAAACAAAGGTTCATCAGAAACACTCAGGGAAAAGAAAAAAAGCAGCTCGAAGGAAAACTGCTGTGGGCAAAAGGACTTTGAAACTCTGGGATGAAAAAGACTCCTTTCATCAAGACAAGATGCCCCGGCCAGACCCCGAGAGTCTCCTCTGGAGGTCAACGCGCTGTCAACATTTGGTGTCTTGTGGGGTTCAGAACCCAGCACAGAGCAGAGTCTGGACCATTCACTGAGTGAACTCGATGTATTTTGTGCTTTATAGCTGAACCACACACCAACTTATACCATAAAGCAATCGATTCCAGCTGCTTATAGCTCTCTGCACCTGTCCGAGGAGCACACTGAGAGAACTGTTCTGGTCAATGCCTCATGAAGAACGTATTACAATTAGTTGGCAGGAGACACCATCCTTTCCCGATGAGATTTTTCTCCAGGGCTTTCACCAGCTTCCAGAAAAGCCTGAAAAAGAGTGAAAAATATTGTGCTGTAAGGAATCAAAGAGAAAGGAAGATTCAGGCTTTCAATTAGCCTCCTAATTCTAGGTAGGATTGCATTTGGGCTACCCTTCCAAAATTATCTATACAAGCATTCACGTGGCACCCTTGCCACAGAATTTGTTCAACCCCTTCGAAATGGACTGGGTTTCTGCACAGTTCTGGGCGTCATCTGACAGGCTTTGTTAGAAGTTCTCTCTGTCACGTGTTCCAAAGGACATTTGGCTGCACAGTGTTCACCTTTACGGCACGAATATTTCACTGAGGTAAGTAGCGTGGGTGTCAGAGGGAGTGAAGAGTTCCCAGAATGCTTGGAGAACGCACGTGGTCTTTTCTTAAGTAGAAGAAAGGAAATGAAAAGTAGTGTCTGTTTTCCCCGTGTAGTGCACTGCCCCATTTTTGTTGAAATCATTGTCATAAACTTCATGTATCATGCTCATGTATCACAAAAAACTTTACAGACTGAAGAACATCTAGAAAATTAAATCACGCTAACAGTAACAGAAGCGAGTCGATCCAGTATTTACGGAGCTCTGTAGAAGAGCTGTAGGAGCAGATAATGCTGCTCTGCATCTACACATTGTCTTCTACCTGACAATTCCGACTTTGCATGGACTGGGAAACTGAGGCAAGGATGCCTTTCTCCTATCACTCCAAAATAACACGGTCAGAAACACAATGCCGGTTACCTGATAGAGCCAGTGTTTCTAAACAATGTATTGCATTGCCTTGAAGTTAAAACAGAAGAGAGAAGGAAAAAACAAAAAAAAGAGCTGAAGAGATAAAAGCATAGAAAAAACAGGGGATTTTCATCTTGAAATATGAATAAAGATATTGAATCAATTAGGTAGAGAGGCACAAAGCAGAATCTTGGAGAAAAAGCCTGATGTGTTTGTCTACCTTGGGGAGAAGATAAAAAAAAAAAACCAGTCTACCAGAACTCCAGAAATGTTAATTGGTGTCTTGAGGAGCGGGAGTCAGTGGGGCATCCCTGCAACAACCTGGCACTGCTCAGGTGAATCGCTTTAGAACCAGAAGCTACAGCCTCTCAGAAAGCACCATGGAAAGGGCTGATTACACGGAGCCTAATGCATCCTTCCTGGGTTCTACTTCTGAGATTATGGCCATAAAAATTATTATGAATTACTGTTTGTACGTTACTTGGGCAATGTAAATCACTGTTTCTTCATAAGTCCCATGCATTATTAATGGTATCATCCTCATGAAATTAAACATCTTTATTCTACTGGGCAAAGTGTGTAGGAATTAATAACGAAGAGAGTAGCATTTCTGTAACAGAACAACACGGTTCTTCGTCTCATTGAAACGTAGCCAGGAAGCAATCCCAGATGGAGCTGAAGTACATGACATGGGAGGCTGAATATCACTCACGCTGCCGTGCTACGTCTGAGCGTGAGAGAGGCAGAAAGTGCCATTACCTCCACTTGTGCATGAAATCCTCTTCAGGACGCTTCGGTGATACGGATAGGAAGGGTAAACCTGCCACCTGGGATTGCTTAATGAACACTGTAATTAGCAGCACCGATTAACTAATTGTTAACTTGTCGGGAGGCAGTGCAGGAGCACCAGGCCGTCTGCCCACATTGTCTGAAATGCTGTTTTAAAGCTGGGGAGTCTTGCAATATATTAGGGGTCCTTTACCTCCCTGGTTTGAATCTGATGGCTCAGTATTCCTCCTTATACATCTATCTTAAATGGAGTACCAGCACTGCCTTGAAAAATTTCCAAGCTGCACAACACTTCTGATATAGGTAGAGTTTTTCCTTCCTACCTTCTACTTTCCCTCAAGGGAAAAAAAGCCAAATGAAACCAAACCAAAACAGAATTTGAAGGAAATTGAGATCCCAAGGGTCAAAGCTTTAAATGAGGAGGAAATTTTGGAAAGACCAGCCCAGGCACAGGTTCAGAGAAGTCCTGTAACCTAAAAATAATGGTGGCTTTTAGGACTAATGTAATCACGGAATCCTAGATTCCTAGAATGGTCTGGGTTGCAAGGGAACTTAAAGATCATTGAGTTCCAACCCCCTGCCCGTGGCAGGGACACCTCCCACCAGGCCAGGTTGCTCCAAGCCCCATCCAACCTGGCCTTGAACCCCTCCAGGGATGGGGCAGCCACAGCTTCTCTGTTCCAGTGTCTCACAACCCTCACAGCAAAGAATTTCTTCCTGAGATCTCATCTAAATCTCCCCTCTTTCAGTTTAAAACCGTTACCCCCTCATCCTATGGCTCCGCTCCCTGATCCAGAGTCCCTCCCCATCTCTCCTGGAGCCCCTTGAGGGACTGGAAGGGGCTCTAAGTCTTCCCGGAGCCTTCTCTTCTCCAGGCTGAACCCCCCCAATACTGTCAACCTGTCCTCACAGCAGAGGAACTCCAGCCCTCGGAGCATCTTCATGGCCCTGAATGAAATGAATGAAAGACAGTTCCAGACCATGAAACTACAGTAAATAGTGAAAGAACGAAATTATAATCCTGACCTAGGTGCCCAAGAAGCACCTGTAGTCTCTGACTCCACCAGGAACAGACAAAATGCAGGAGGGCACTGAGCACCCACTGCCGCCCCACTGCTGAGCCCACCCTGCTCCTGGGGACCTGCTGCAGCCCATGGCATCTGGGGTAATCTTCAAGGCCCTGCAATCTTTGTAGCTTCTTAGACCAAAATCCAAATTTCATAAATGCAGTGTAAATGTAAATGACTGTCATTGTTCTTGTAACGGATGGTTTTACTTTTACAGCAGCTAAGCAACTGCCATATTATTTAGGAATCTGGAATTTTGTCATGAAGGAATTAAAAGAGACAATACTTTATGAGAAAATCTTTGGGGCTTCTACCTTACTTCCTTCAGATTTTTATCAAAACGCAGATTTAGTTCTGAATGAATAAATCATAAAACGCTGGTTGAAGTAAGGAAATGCAGTAATACTTGCTAGACTTGAATACTTTCTCTTTTTTTATCCAGTCCCTAAGCATTTCTGCCTCAAATTTCGCTCAGGCGCAATACATGAGCGGAACTTTTCTTCTCCACAATTTGTCTTTTTAGTCCCCAGCTATTCCTGTTGCTCTCCTAATCTCTTCGCAGCAGCCTCCAGTACTCCGGGCACCACATCCCTCCCACGTCCCTGTCAGCCTCAGCAGTCCGGATGGCTCTCTCTAAAAAGTGTTGCATTTGTTTAAATGCCAATAGTCCCTCAGCACTTCCCTGAGGTATTCCGATGGGTTTGGAATCCCTACATTCGTGTCACACACAAAAACAAACAAAAAAATGCAACTTCTCTCCAAAACCACTTACGAGTAGGAAGATGGATAGCATTGAGAAGGAGAGAAAATTCAAAATGCAGTCTATAATGTTAATTACAATCTTTCAAACAGCTTATTTAGATTATTTCTGAGTTACTAACACTGTACAATGGCATGGACTGCTATTAAGTTTAAATTTGGCAGACATTCAGTGGTATAGAGGACTAAAATCAACATTCCGTAATGTTTAATATATTTTGATATGCTGAATCTAGTTTTAATTACATGGCAGGGATATTTTTAGTTTGCAGAGTTCAGTGTAGCATACAGAAACCTGAGATGGCTTTAAAAAAAAAACACCTTAGGTACCAAAAATAGCTTAGCTATGGCAACACAAGTCTCCGTTTAGGTTAATCCATACTTTACCCAGGCTATTCTTGCTGCAATAGGATCACTCTTCCTGATGCAGTAAACTTACAGAGGGGATAAAAAGAAAACCCAGAACAAAACACAAAAAAACTTAAAATTTGCAGTTTCATTCCAAGACAAAACACAAAAAACCTCTTAAAACTTGCAGTCTCAGAAATCATAGAATCACCTAGGTTGGAAGGGAACTTTAAGATCATCTAGTCCAACCATCAACCTAGTTCTGATTAAAAAAACCAACGAAAAATCCACAACAACAACTCGTCACTAACCCATGTCTCTAAGCACCACGTCAACCCGTCTTTTAAATCCCTCCGGGGATGGTGCCTCAACCACTTCCCTGGGCAGCCCATTCCAATGCTTGACAACCCTTTCCGTGTAAAAATGTTTCCTGATATCCAATCTGAACCTCCCCTGGTGCAACTTGAGGCCGTTTCCTCTTGTCCTAGAGGAAAATGAGGAATATAGGGCCATAAAGATCTAGGATAAAATGCTCGTAGGAGGCTCCTGACTAGGTCTGGGATTTTGCCTCTAAAGGGATGGAGACACAGGCTGTTGGTGAGGAGTCACCCTTAATTATCCCCAGCAGCAGGAGCCACTAACGCCAGCCCAGCTCCAGCCACGGTAGCCTGTTTTCCAGGCCTTTTGCCATTGCACAATATGCCATAATGGCACATGGCCTGTGCCACTGCCCCTCTTGCTTGCCTCACCTTCTGGTTCCTGCATCTATTTAAACGCTATTCCAGGTTCTTTGTACTAATCACATCCTGACCATCGGGTAGTCTTATCCGGCGTTTGACTTGGTGTGCTTCTGGCTCTCTCAGCACCAGATGTTCCTGTTGTTACTGCCAATAAGCCTCACTCGGCACACACATGATGTCTGCATTGAATCATCCAAACAAGCTGACACCAGCCAATTCCCTCCCTGGCAGTTACAGCGGAGATTTCTGCTTCTGAAGGGGCCATATGGCCTGAACAGCCCCTCTCCTTTAGCAGGGGACCTTCTAGGCACCCTGACAGGCTCCTTCCTCCTATTGCTTCAAGCTCCACGGTACCTAGACCCATAAACTGAGAAGCTGAGTCTTCGGGGGTATCAGAACAGCTAGCACCTTCAATTAGCATCAAATTCTCTCAAAGTACTAAATATAGATGCCTTTTGTTTGACTTGTTCTTAGGCATAAGACGACTTGAAGGAGTATTACAGAGTTAAGAATTCTCTTATCTACCCTTCACTCTCACTATAAGTCCTATATTAGAAATTTCTATTAGGGAATGCACATCAGGTTGTTATCTGATTTTTACCCCACAACAATAATAATAAAAAAAAATCCAGACCACCTGTGTGCCAAGAGCACATCATTACTTATCTTTTATATTTTTCGGTGTAAGACTGAGATTCTTTTATTGCCTAAAGCACTTTTTGCAGCTTATCTAGCGTCAAATGTGCTTTGAAATACAAACCTACATTTTCACAATAATGACACTTTCTCATCTTCTGATGGCTTTTGGGAAATCAAAGCTGAAAAACATATTTGGATGGCAACTTCAGGTCATATGCCCATGCAGCGGAATTCTTAGCTGGGGCTTCAGGAGGTATGAACGGCACATTAAAGACAGAGGAACTTCTACGTGTTTTAAGACGTACGTGGAGAAGAAGTAGGAAATTCTATAACACACTTATTCAAGGGTAAATGATTTGGTAAGAAAGAGGCTGAAGGAAGGAGAAGCAGCGAAGTTTAACACAAAAGGTTATGAAGGGGTAGAATTTTTTAAAATATTTTCTTTGCATTCTCATCTCAGATCAACAAGGTTTCTCAGACAATGAAAATTTTTATTCCTCATTCACAATTAGAAATGGCAAGCGTTTGATGACACTTTCCATCTGGCCAGGAATGCACAATTAATGACAAGTGCAGAAGAAGAACCCAGCAAAGAATACACAGCAAAGTCATTGAGTGTGAGGATGCCAGGGGCATCCTGATTCCATTCCTGATTCCTTCCTGATTCCAGATCTCACTCACTCGGTCTCCTTCCATTTGTTCCATTTACTGAAAATATCGGCTTCTTGTTGGAAAGCAGCAAAAAGTAAACTTGAGAGGATTGAGGTGTGTTTCAGAGGAACATTTTGTGGGCTTCATACAATTACAGTTGGATTCTTCTGAAAATATTTCCAGATAATCTAAGTGCAAGTTGTCACAGCTCAGAAAATAGATGATGAGGGTTGGTTAAATAAAATGGATATGGAAGTACTGAACAATGTCAGGTATCCAGCCCTTAAAATGCCATTCTTAGCTTGAATACCAAAAAAAAAATTGCATTTTTACGTGGAAAAAATGAATGGCACCCTTTATAACTAACCTCCTCATTAAGTTTTCGTCTTTCTTCCTTTGGGTTTCCCAGTACACTGGATTACACTAAGTTAAACTTACAGTGCAGCGTAGTTGAACAGTCTGTATCTTCATCTTTTTCCCTAGGAACTGTCAAGGTCAATCTACTAATCAGTTCATTTTTCTCAGAGATTCACAAGGGTTGATTACCCCAAGGGCATCTCTAATTAATATTCAGGGTTGAAACAGAAGACAGTTAAGCTTGATGCTAATTAAAGCTCGAGACTTTCATTCCCAGAAGCCCACAACAAAGTCAGTTTTAGTGTTAGAATGTGTTTTGCACCACCTACTTTTCTCCCCTTTTACCATTTCAGAAATTTCTTCCAGAATCAAATGTGCCAGACTTTTTCTCAGTAGAGTGCAATGTCTGAGACACTTTTGGTTAATTTAAAAATCTCTGCTACCATTTCAAAGGTCCCCAGACACCTTACACCTCTTTCTCTTCATGCAATCTGGAGGGACATTTGAGAATATCCAGCAAATTCCACATCTTAAAACATTCACAATACAAACAGTATGCTTCCTCTTGCAGCTTCACCCCTCACAGAAGATCTTAGTGAGCATGAACGAGTTTGGACGATCGGAGAAGTGTTCTTCGCCCTCACCCAAGAAAACCTGTTTCTGATGTCCCTGATACACAGAAAAAGTTCACTGAAGGCTTCTTCCAAACCCTGTAAAAACCAGTGGGAAGACTGTCAGCTCTTTAAATGGACTTCAGATCACACCTTACGAAGACATGAAAAATGGAAGTTTTTATGTCCCTGATGTATATTCATATTTTCAGATGCCTTTACCTTATGGAGTTCTGCCATTCCTCATTCACCCCCAGATACACAGAATAATTACTCTTGATACAATTCATGAACTATCAATAGCCTATTAACTTGTCATTTCCAGATCTATACACTGGGCTCTGCATCACCCTCTCTGTCACTGACATTTGATGTCCTGCTATTTGCTTTTCTTGAAAGGGCCAGGGTCTCTGAGGAACAAAAGATTGGAAGTAACGTGCTGCACCCATTAAAATTAATTGCATGCAAACATTAGAAATCAGCCACCCATTTCAGTCATGAAATATGGATAAGTATTTGCTGAAAGCCATTTATATTAAATTACTTTTATGATAATATTTAAATTTCTGGTATTAAATATTTAGTGCCCTTTTGCTTCCCGAATGTGATGAACCTTCAAGCTCCCATATTTTTGAGAGTACTGCAGAAAGGGGCTCTATAGTATATTCAACATTTGTCTTTGAACCTACAAGGTGATTCTTAAAAGCAGGACTACATAAATAAGCCAGAGTCACAAGCACCTGCATGAGGCAGCACTGGCTGAGTTGCCAACCAGTTTGAATTCTGATGGGACATACACTCTTTGGACACACAGAATCTTTCCTCACAAGATCTCAAAAGATATCACTAACTTGCAGCAAGTGATCAAGAAGAGTGGGTGTATCAAAAGGAGTGTGGCCAGCAGGTTGAGCGAGGTCATCTCCCCCCTCTGCTCTGCCCTGGGGAGGCCCCATCTGGAGCACTGGGTCCAGTTCTGGGCTCCCCAGTTCAAGAAGGACAGGGAACTGCTGGAGAGGGGACAGCAGAGGAACACAGAGATGATGAGGGGTCTGGAGCATCTCTCTTATGGGGAAAGACTGAGGGACTTGGTTCTTTTTAGTCTGGAGAAGGCTGAGGGGGGATCTGATCAACGCCTTAAATACTTAAAGGGTGGGTGTCAGGAGGATGGTGCCAGTCTTTTTTCAGTGGTGCCCAGGGACAGGACAAGAAGGAACAGGCATTAACTGGAACATAAGAAGTTCCATCTAAACCTGAGGAGGAACTTCTTTGCTGTGAGGGTGGCAGAGCCCTGGAAGAGGCTGCCCAGGGAGGTGGTGGAGTCTCCTTCTCTGGAGACATTCAAACCCCACCTGGACACGTTCCTGTGGGACCTGCTCTGGCAGGGGGTTGGACTGGATGATCTCCAGAGGTCCCTTCCAACTCCATATCATTCTTTGATTCTGAGATACTCTCCACAGCCTGCGTAAAAGTTAGCTTGTATCTCCCATATCTGTGATGGTAGGCCTTTTTCACCAAATGAACCCTTTCCATATAGTGAGACAGCAATAGATGGCCACAGTACCCTGTCCTGGCCAGCCCAGGTCTTGAGGGAGGCCTGTAGTCCCTGACGGTGTTTGTCTCTCTGTAGTAGCACGTCCACAATCACCCTCAGACCATGGTTCTTTCCAGGAGCTCACTGAAGGATTTGCCATCCTTTGGGGCCTCAGAGGAATCTGTGGCCAGAATGCAGAACAGCAAACAGCAGAGGCCAGTTCCAGTCTCACTTCTATGCTACAGCCGAGAAGCCAAGGAAAAGCTTGGTGGTAATAACAGCAGCACCATTTAGGTCAACTGGGATCTCTTACCATAACAAAGTCAGGATTGTCATTCCTCCTCCCCCTCGCAAAAAAACACCTGACCGTCACTGCTTTTTTCCTACATGTTCCTCATTAATTCAAAGGGAAAAAATCATCAAAAGCAGTTCTGTATCTTGACTCCACTTCTTTTCCAATTTAAGCAAACTTGGTGTTGACTTGAGCTTCCCGGTTAATTAACATGGGAGTTCTCTGTGTGCCAGCTGCCTCTGCTAATAGGATGATCAAAACCAATACCTCAGATTATGTTTCACTAACAGCAAAAGAGACGCTTCAGCTGCTCATAAGGGAAAGACTTAGAGCGGGATCAGCATTTATGGTGTTGAAATATTGGCCTCTGAACAGCCTGGAGCGATAATATGATACACAGAAAAGCACCCAGCTGCTGGTTGTGAACAGAATCTCAAGTGAAAGACGATGCAAATAAAGCCCAGTTTATCACTGGCGGTATCAAAGATTATAGAAGGCACATTTGCCATGCTGCTACACAAAGCTGTTCAGTCCTGGGGATGCAGAGGAATAAACCCAGGAAATATTGAATGGCTGGGGAAGATGACGGTGCTTGCCCCCTTGCTAAGGAAGTCTGTTTGACTATGTGGCTGAAAAGCTGGCTAGAGCATTTAAGTCATGCCTGTTGTAAATATTTCATATTGTTCCTAGACATCTACACTTGGTTCACGATTAATTTCACTTAAATGAAAATTTTCTCTACAGGGCTGAAATAATAAATTAATATTTATAGGTGTTTGCCGAGCATTAACAGCAAGCAACTGTGAAGAGTGTATGCCTTGTGAATATAACCTGGGACTACAAAATTAGACGTGAAATCGGACTCAGCCTGGGTACAGCCAGCATAGACCAAGGTCCATCTAGTTTGTGTCTTTAAGTCAAACCATATAGAATCATAGAAGCACGAGCAAGCTTAAAGCTCCCCTTCAGTCTCAAAGAGAAGCCACTCCATGGCTTGAATCAGAACAATTTTTTCCTCCTCCATCCACTCACAATAAAATGAACTGTGAGGTTTCTTCCTCTTCTCTCCAAAGACAAGGAAAAGCTGGGCATAGCTCTAACGAGCACTGCAGTACCTTTTCGGAAGTGTCCAGCGTGTTTCTTCATTTGCTCCAGCGCTTCAAGGAGAGTTTAGATTACACATAAAGATCGGTCACTGTCAGGAGTAATCAAAGGAGCCGCTCTGTTCCTCTTTGCCTCACTCAGCCAAAAATCACGGGTGAAAAAACAGGCTCTCGACGTGGAATTCAAGCAAGTTAGGCCAACTGGGAGAGTGAGCTGCTGGTGGAGTTCGCAGTTACGGTACAGGCAGCTTAGGCGGCTTATATAAAAGCCCATTTGGTCAACGCTGCACACAGATAAAGACAGTTCTTCGGTCTCTGATGGCGAATTCTCAGAGTGTTTCCTGGGAAAATCCAGCTAGTGAAGAAAGCTATGGTACATTAGCTCAGCTACAGGGGTTATGGCAAATGAACCTACCAGTCTTCAGCTATCCCAGAGGACACGGATTTAAGTTCTTAGTCGCGGTCTCTATCCTCAACAAGGTCAATGGCTTGGGGCCAAAATAAGCCAGAAGCTAGCCACCCAGAAAATGAGAAACACAAACACGCTGTGTTTGAAAAAACAAATGGTTTAAATAACTTGCCAATTTCATAATAGAAATCTCCGATGATGATTTTTTTTCACAGTAGATGAAGAAGTGGAGAAGCAAGCGTAAACTCTGCTCCTGTAACATGTAAAGCAGCTGCAATTCATAGGATCCTAGAATCCTAGAATAGTTTGGGTTGGAAAGGACCTTAAAGATCATTGAGTTCCAACCCCCCTGCCCTGGGCAGGGACACCTCCCACCAGACCAGGTTGCTCCAAGCCCCATCCAGCCTGGCCTTGAAGCCCTCCAGGGATGGGACAGCCACAGCTTCTTTGGGAAACCTGGGCCAGGCTCTCACCACCCTCACAGCAAACAATTTCTTCCTAAAATTTAATCCAAATCTCCCCTCTTTAAGTTTAAAACTGTTACCCCCTCGTCCTATGGCTCCCCTCCCTGATCGAGCATCCCTCCCTATCTCTCTTGTAGCCCCTTGAGGGACTGGAAGGCTGCTATAAGTCTCCCTGAAGCCTTGAGCAGCTCCACCTGGGAGGAGGCATCGGCCACTCCTGAGGTAGATGGTGCAGACCCCCCCAGCTGAAGCTGCAGCCTTTGCTCTCACACAAGTGTCCACCATTTTGCCCTGAGGCTCAGTTAAAATGAGTGCCTTTGACCTGTGCAGATGGTCACAGAAGGAGGATCTCCATCAGTGGAATGCTCCTCCTTTGAAGAGGCGTCCTTCTCACGTGCCCTCTCATATGAACAGGCGAAAATTCTAAGATCTTTCTTTTCTTCCTGACATTCCTTGTCTTATTGGCTGCCCGCTGTTCAACATCTCCCAAACTGAACAAAGGCATCTCATATGCAACGATTTCCTCAAGCTGTGCTGTGAGTGACGCTCCGTGAGAAAAGGTGTGCCACCGCATCATCAAAGAGTGCTCGGTGAAGCAAAAAGGACAGCTGAGGTTTT
The DNA here is from genome assembly GCA_013399435.1 of Arenaria interpres. Classification (NCBI taxonomy): domain Eukaryota; kingdom Metazoa; phylum Chordata; class Aves; order Charadriiformes; family Scolopacidae; genus Arenaria; species Arenaria interpres. Next base: position 179,215 of record VXAK01008645.1, read on the forward strand.
CTGTGGAGGCAACGCCAGATCCTACACGAGGACGATGATCATCAAGCCTGCCAATGTGCAGGAGCAACCTGGTCTGGTGGGAGGTGTCCCTGCCCATGGCAGGGGGTGGAAGTTGATAATCTTTAAGGTCCCTTCCGACCTGAACCATTCTATGATCCTATGATTTATCCACAGAGGAAGAAGGTAGCACTTTGCCTGACCAAGTAAAGAGTTTTGTGTTATAGTGGCAGCATATTAAAAATATTTAGGAGAGGCTATTTGTACAAAAGCAGAGTAAATCATGAGCATCTTCTTTCCATCCACCAATGTGGGCCTGGGTGTTGAGCTGCCTTCCAGCTTGCCGCCGGTAGGCCACAGCAACCCTCATGCCCTCAGCCTCGTCCTCATATCCTTTCATGTTATGGCCAGCTGTTCTGACCAGTGTCTGCTAGATCTTACAGAATCACAGAATGGTATGGGGTTGGAATGGACCTCTGGAGATCATCCAGTCCAACCCCCTGCCAAAGCAGGGCCACCCAGAGCAGGTCCCACAGGAACGTGTCCAGGCGGGGTTTGCCTGTCTCCAGAGAAGGAGACTCCACCACCTCCCTGGGCAGCCTCTCCCAGGGCTCTGCCACCCTCACAGGAAAGAAGTTCCTCCTCATGTTTAGGTGGAACTTCTTATGCTTCAGTTTGTGCCGATTTCCTCTTGTGCTGTCACTGGGCAACATGTCCTGTCATCTTAGCAGCTTCTTAACTCCGCTACCATATATTATTTCTTTTCTGGATGGGTGCAGGGTGCCATAATTCCCCAGTCCTGGGCTACTTATGTCCAATGTTAGGCTGAGAGCAAATGATCCAGCGGATGCCCAGGTCTTGCAAAAGCGTGACCTTAGCTTTTAACATAGCAAGGAGCTTTGGCCGTAAGTGGCGTGTCTTGGCAGAGTAAACACCCGTCATTGGAGGCTGGTGACATTTTGCCTGCCGCTACGTACAGATGCTCACTCGTTACAAGTACGTGTTGCACTTGTCTCACGCCTTGTAGCAATCAGCCCTTTGCTTGGATTTAGGTGAAATGGTCTGAAAAGGAACAAAGAGTCCTGGATTGGGAGCGGCAGCTTCAGAAGTGGTTTTGATATCTGCCCAAACAGCCATTAGAGGGAAAAGAAATGCCAATCTGGAGCTGGCAGAGTGTTTCGAGTGCTTCTGAGTGCGCCCAACCGCATGATGGAAGTGACAATCAGGTGGTCCCCCGATCGTCTTTTCTCATTGGAAAAAGCATAAAAGCATAGTCATTCTCTAAGAGATAAAACTATTCTAGGGAAAAAGGTTCTGTTTGAGGTATGAGGGGGCTACTGAACAAGCCAAAACATAATTTAAAGAAATCGTTCATAACCAGTGCTTGTAATAGAAATTTCCTGGGGAATAAGGAAGCATCTCAGGAGAGTGGAAGGTATTAAAAGCATATACATGAGTTTAAACCTCTACGGGGAGAATAAACCAAATATATAAAGAGTTGCATACCTGATATAATTCCATATTTTCATGAAATCCAACCCCTAAATCATTCTGGTCATCCCAGTCTCCAGAAATGCACAAGAAAGAAAGAATTTTAATTCTTAAAGTAAAATGATGCTTTCTAATCAGCCTACACAACTTTCAGATCCTAATGTTCCAATTATTACCATTTAAATTTTGCCAGAAAAATTTATAAATTGTCTTTATTATCCCAAAAGGCTATTTCTTGAGATAATCTCATCAAAACAGGGCATCCTTAAACTATTTCTGTTCTTTTGTTGACTCTTGCAAGGTCTTCCTGGATCTGCTGCCTTCTCCACTGAGCTCGTCCAGTCGTCACTGTGGGGCCCTCTCCAGCATATGGCAAAGGAACAGATGCCTACACACGTCCTTTGTCTGGCTGAAGGAAGAGCTGTGCTGCTATAGGCACAGCTGTGGATGGAGCACGCAGCAGGGATGGGCATGGTCTGACTCCATTTAATACTGCATTTTGCTGGGCAGAAAAATATCCTGGTGTAGAAATGTCTTTGGCAGAACCTCACCCTGCAACATCGATTCTCCCTTCCATCATCCCCTTGCATCTCACACAGCTGTGGTGCTCACTCCAGCGTTACTCTAACACCAAAATATTTGCTCATATCACAGAGATTTTAGGGATGGAAGCTTGTGTGTAAGGATTTTTGGAATATCTCTCCTGCTGCCAGTGGAAAGGCACCAGGATGGTAGGGATCCAGAATGCTTGCAAGAACTGGTGAATTAGTTACCTTTAAATGATAAACTGCCTGCCAGAAATTCTCTTCTTTAGCACTCCACAGACATCTCCTTCCTATCCTGTGTCAGCAAAATGTGCTTAATTGATCATGCTGAAATTTCGCGGAACAGCAGCTGCTCATTCTACAGATTTCATAAATGAAAGGCCAGTTCCAGTGGGCTAGAGCACGAATTGCTCCAAAAGCACATGCTAGACCTGGGCTGGTCTGTGGTCTTCATTTTCCCAGACTACAGGCCAAGAACTCAAGTTAAACGGCTTGTCATGGCATCAGTGAAATAAGAGTCTTTCAAAATCCATACGGAAGGTGCCACACTTGTGAGCTCAGCTCAACAATATAAATCTTATGGTTCCAAGCAATAGCCCAGCTAAGGAAAAAAATAGTCTGCATTTATTCAACAAAGGACATGTAGTATTATTGCTAGTGGATTTTGAAAAAAATAAACGCTGCTGAAGAATTGCCTGATCCTCTCCAGTTATCCACTGTTGAGCTGGGTTCTTAGCCATATAAGTCAAGGTGAAGTACTAATGATCTTCATTCAAGGAAGCTCTCAATCACATCCCCAGCTTTGGTATTATAACTAGTCCCATTGGAGATCTATTGCACAGCTCAAATCCGTAAAGTTAGGCACAAGTCTGAGCACTTTCCTGCCTAAATCCTTCAACTGAAGAGCTAAAGAGGAGACACGCTGAACAAAACCAGAAAGTGCTCCAGACCAGGAAAAAGTGGAGACTATTAAATGCAACTGCAACGTGTTTCCAGTTGAAGGAGAAAACAGAGAGACTAAAGGGATTCGAGGAAAAGCTCTGGGTGTAACGGTTGGATGTTGTACATGAATTGTAACACAGTACGAGGCGGGAAAAGCACAGCTTTCCCAAAAAGCTTGAACACAATATTGCCACTGAGGAAATTAATTGAATTAGATTAAAAAGAACACGAAAGTCCCCTTTGCAAACATAACCCCTCGCATCTGCACAAACGAAGTTATTTTGTGTTTAAATGACAGGAGAAATTTTTGTGCAAAATTAGCAAGGAGAAGAACTACTGAAAACAAACAAATAACACAGGGAAGTGCTAACTGCACAGTCAATGCGGCAGAGATCCTGTGTTCTGTCTGAGACTCAAGGAATGAAATAGAAAAGTTAAGAGCTCACACCATGAGCTCCCAGCAGCGTGACTGTTTATGTGCAACAAAAGAACTAAATAAATACAAGGAAATGGAGAGAAAAAAGTTCCATCAGCAACTTTTAACCATATGTTTTCCAAAGAAATTGCCTCTCATGGAGCTTTAGCTCCACTTGCTGGCTGTAAATTAAAGTCCTTAGATAGACTCAAATGACAGCGCTCAATTTTTTACTGCCTTCAGTCTGCTCTGCACCGTTCAGCTAAGCCGTTCCAGCTGATATTGGTGCAGCATAAACCAGAGCCACAGCAGTCTGTAGAAGTCAGTGATGTCCACCTGAGTGGCCACATCATCCGTGGTGCTCTGTGCTCCCATGGGCTACCTGCTGCTGCCAAGTGGGTCCACATCTGGCAAGGCTTCCTTCAGCACAGAAAGGACATGGACCTGTTGGAATAAGTCCAGAAGAGGCCACTAAGATGGTCTAAGGGCTGGAGTCCCTCTGCTGTGAGGACAGGCTGAGAGAGTTGGGGGGATCTGCTTGGAGAAGAGAAGGGTCCGGGGAGAACTTAGAGCCCCTTCCAGTCCCTAAAGGGGTTCCAGGAGAGATGGGGAGGGACTCTTGATCAGGGAGGGGAGCCATAGGACAAGGAGGTAATGGTTTTAAAATGAAAGAGGGGAGATTTAGATGAGATAATAGGAAGAAATTCCTTGCTGTGAGGGTGGAGAGAGCTTGGCCCAGGATGCTCTGAGAAGCTCTGGCTGCCCCATCCCTGGAAGGGTTCAAAGACAGGCAGGATGGGGCTTCGAGCAACCTGTCTAGAAAGCCATGAGACGACTCTCTGCCAAAAAAATGCACACCCTCATGATACCTGTAACATCACATCATCCTCAAGAACGGAAACACCATGCTTAGTCAACCTCGCGTTCTTCAGTATGTGGATTTTGGTCATGCGTATAGATTTCACAAACCTTTCCTGAACTTCAGCAGGGTGAAACAATCTGGGGATTTCCCTACAGATTTCCCGGCCGTGCCCCAGTTCACGTGGGAGGAATCTGGAGTGAACGAACAGCCTGCCGTTCCCGCTAGCACTCACGTACTTCACCCAAGCACCTGACGCCCGGCACGATCTGCGGGGGTCCCTGCAGAGAGTGGGTAAGGCAGAAGCGCAGGTGGTGGAAACCCTGTTGCTGTGATCAGTCGGAGTCTGCAGGGAGTCAAGGCTACCTCTTGACCTGCTGATTTGAGGTAAAACAAAAAGAAAAAAATCCCAACACGTTGCCTCACAAAGTGTCGGTGTTAACTGAACGCAATGTGACTTTACTTCTGCTCATTTTTCCAATGTAGGAAAGCTCAAATGCATACAGCAAACTGACATGTATTAAAAGGGACTGCCTTAGAAAGGTTACCCCTTCATTTAATCATACACTTCGGTTATTGCTCAATTAACATACCTCATGCATTTTCATCCCTCTATTACAGCTGCAGTATCTAAAGACCTGGGGCTGTAGGGCTTCGTGCCAGGCACTTACTGTTCCCTTTTTAGGAATGTAAATCATCTTCTTTCGTGCAGATTGACACCGTGTACCCTTCCAAAGCACAGGATAATTCCTGTGGTCTTTCCTGAGGAAGTCTGCCAGGTATGTAACGCAGAGAGAGGACCCTTCTTTCTCCTCCCCTCCCTATCTGCACAAAGTTTGGAGGTATGACATGTTCAGGATCCAAGGTGAGAGCACAGGATCCGTGTCTCTGAAGCCTCCTGCTCGTCAGGAGCTTTGGTCTCCACCCACTGGGTAGCACCTAACTTCTCTGTCATGTCCATGAATCAAACATGCAGTAAAACACTTCAGAACTTCGGAAAGAGTGATCACCCATTACACAAAGAGCCTGTCTCTATGCATTATCTCTGCGGTAATGATGAAAGATTTTACTCATTTTTACAACAGCTTGCTTCCATGACTTTGTTGCACCATGCGTTAAAGCACATACATGCAAAGAGCTCCCCGGGCAGCACCATCCAACACAGTCCAAGAGGGAATTACCTGCAACTCATACGGAGCTTCTTGCTAAGCCGATTGTGCTGCTTTCAGGACAAAAGCCAGTACCTCCAGGCAGAGCTACTGCCCTGCCTATATGTACCGGGCTACCCAGCGGTCATGCAGAGGCCTCAGTCCTGTAGATGAGATTTCTGTTGCTCAAAATCTCAATGAAAAGCCTTTGGAAGCACGGCAAGGGAGTCACGAGTCTTGTCCATAATGAACTCTGGAAGCATAGTCTTGTTTTACTGCATCTCTGCTTTGGCTCCTCCCATGAAGGCCATCTACCTCTTCACTTTCAAACTTCACTAGTTTACATGCAGTACAACCACCACCACTGCAAGTGGCTGAATCATAGAATCATAGAATGGTTAGAGTTGGAAGGAACCTTAAAGACCATCCGGTTCCAACACCCTCTCCTGGGCAGAAACACCTCCCACCTTAGCAGGTTTCTCAAAGCCCCATCCAGCCCGGCCTTGAAGCCCTCCAGGATGAGGCACAGAGGTATTATGCTGGCTATTTCCAAAGGGAAGAATCATTCCCAACAAAAGCCAGAAGGAAAAACACAATCACAAAAGCCCTTCTAATAGACATAGGAAGCCATAAAGGACAACTTTGAAACTGAAGAATGCTTTGCTTGCCCAGAAATGTTCACCCATTTAATATAAATCCTTAGGAAGGAAAAGCAATAATCTACAATATTATCACTGAATTGCTATATTATCTAAAGTATACATTAAAAAGTCTCCCCACTGTGAGACAAAATATCATTAACTTCCTGATCTTTAGAGCAGGGAAGTCCTTCAAGGGATACTTAATATCAAAGCACAGCATATCTCACTTCTTTCATCTGAAATAGCTAGGAACAAAGCATAAAAGAAACACAGGCCTAAAATGTATTAAGCGTGAATTCTGAAGGCCACAACAGAATTTTTTGATCATACCATATCTCTGAGATGGAATAATTACGCAGAAGAACAAATTCATCAAGAAATTCAGTTAGAATATGATTTTTTGTTCCTCTTCCTTCTCTACACATTCCTTCTTGTGTTTCAGGCAAAGTTAAAAGTGATGAAAATGCATCTACTGGCCAGAAAAAGCCTCAGCAATAAATGGATATGGGGTTCCCTTAATGAAGATGGGTGCAATAGATTGCTGGATACATAGTTCGCAGCAGAGTGGGATTCTTTTTCAGAAATGGGAGACCAATGTCTTTGCATTGCTTATGTCCTACAAAAGAGTATTAAAATGGTGTAGAGGTCTTCAGCCGCCCAAGTGTGCAGTTGTTCATACTGTTTGTTCATACTTATTGAAAATTAAGATGAAATTGGTAAAGATTACGGGATTAAAAATCAATATAACATTTAAATGTAGATTTTAAAGTAATTCCTACCAGGTCCTGAATCTGATATTCTTGAAGGACGGTTGGAGAAGTGTAGGCACGCTATCTGGAGTCACAATCCATTTCTACTTGCTGAGGGTGGAAACAAAAAAGCCTGCTGCAAAAGGAATGGCAGGAGTACTGGAACAGCTCCTCAAGAACAGGTGAAGATCAAGAGGTTATGGGAGAAGTCCTATAAATCATCTTCTCTCCAAATGATAGTCCCTTACAGGTGGGAATGAGTGAAGGTGACAAACTCCCGAGACCACCTTCTCCTCACCGTGGGATTTGCCTCCTGCTCCCCTGTCACGGGCAGAACCAGTGCTTTCCCAACCAGGCACGCTTCTCCCGAGAAACAAGGGGCTGCACAGAAGTGGAATGTAGGAAACAGAATTTAGTATGAATTTGGGAGGGTCACTGTTCCATGAGGATTGCCCAAAAATGTCATGATTTATGAAAGGATACAGGTTTTGTCTTGATGACTGTTACCAATGTGGAAAACATAAGGGTATGTGGAGAAAATGACCTGAAACAGAAAAAGGAGAAGTCTGGGCAATGTAATTCCACTATTCTTTTAAAAAAGGTCTTTAAAAACTCTAGGTGCCTGCGCAATTTGGACTTCGAAGAAATGAAAGGCCAGTATATGGTGCTGTTGTAGACTGGCTCATTTTGAGCTCTAGATACCTCTAACTGTCCCCTTGCGTTTAAGGGAGCTTAAGTAACACAATATTTAGACACCTGAAATGTCTATAAATCATAAGTACACGATGTAATCCCCTAGCACACGTGTCAACTGGTCCCTGTTATAAACCCACTGACACCTTAGACCAAATTTGCAAAGACAGCGTTGTTTTCACAGAGTGCCCCTCTCTGGCGTGATATTAATAGTTATTCACTAAAAAACCGGTAAGAGGGAATAATGCAGAGGGGGTTCAAAAGGTGGGCTCGAATATCTCAGAAGCTGGTTTAAAGCCCGAAAGGGCCATCTCTGCATCCCACCTGACAGTGCAGCTTGCGGCAGTCCTGTCACAGCTCCGCTGCAGCGCCGGGGGTGGCGTCAGCTAAACGTGAAGGTGCTCATCTTTCTCAGTTCTTAGTCGTTCTCACAGTTACTGCGTCGCCCTCGCTCCCGCGGGCTGAGATCTGACAGCAAAAAGCACAAATATTAACAAAAATACACAACAGAGGTATTGGATGAATTTCACTAGTCTCTCTGCCTAAGCCTCCGCTAGATCTTCAGCTGTGGCGATTTGGACTTGAGTGATGCATCAAGCTTGCAGTGGCTGTCTGAAAAAGAATAAATTTCACTCTTTGTCTTGTTTACTGCAGCTAATTTTACCATCCATCTGAGAAATTTTTAACAGAAATATTAATACTGTAAATATAAACATCTCCACGAACGAGATACGAATTGACATGGGCATATACCAAAGAACCAGGAAGAAAAATGTCAGAGCGAGGGTCAAAGGACTGGTGTGCATTAATTGCTATGGAACGCCATACCTGTGATTTTATGCAAATAAAAAAAATCATTTAAACCTAAGTGAAAGGAGCAGAACAGTGCTGGAGCCATAAAATACTCAGATAAGGAAAAAGCGAAATTCATGAGTTTTACCTAAAACCTGTACCGGGTGAGAAAAAAAAGAGGCAACAGATCCAAACACCATGAGCTCCACATAACGGTGTATGTACTTCTTACATTCCTCTTTTTTAACAACGATAACACACCATTGCAGAAAAACTTCAGAATGAGTCTATATATTTACTTCCTTCTTAATAAAAATGTCATTTTCTCCATCCCTTTGTTGCCTGGTCTCACTATAGTTTATCGGCATCCTCTCTTTCTGGGATGTCAAACAGTGAGAGAAACATTTCCAGAGTCCCTTTATGTGTACACCCTCTTCAGAAACTGTGCCTTCTGATCACAGAAACACAGAAGGATATGGGGTTGGAAGGAATCTCTGGAGAGATCACCCAGTCCAACCCCCTGCCAGAGCAGGTCCACCCAGAGCAGGTCCCACAGGAACGTGTCCAGGTGGGGTTAGAATGTCTCCAGAGAAGGAGACTCCACCACCTCATGGTGGAAGGTTCCTCCTCATGTTTATATGGAACTTCTTATGTTCAAGATCTAAGTGGATACTGTGTGGGTCTCCTAACAAGTACGTCAGATGTTTGCAGCACATGGGGCAGAAGACTTGGTTTGCAGGTCTGATGTTTGTTTTTTTTAAAAAAGAAGAGTCTGGATTGATGGGCATTTATTCACTAGAGATAGACCTAGGACCACTAATGCTCTTTGCAGCAATTGCTCCAGCAGTAGGAGACTTTGGTCAGTAAAGACCTGCTCAACCTTGTGAGAAAAAAATGAAAGATGTACAACTTCTATCTGTGGCAAGTATGGAACAACCACTGGTTGCCCAAGAAGACTACATCTTCCTTTCACTCATTCAGCAGTACATCTGTCCTAAATCCAAGTCACAGCTGACTAAAAGAAGGATACTTGGGTTATGGTGACGAGCTGGCAAGGGACAGTTTGTTATTGTCCCTCTTGTGACAACAGTAGCAGCAAACAGGTTTTTCTTGCTTCAGCCTGGTCTCACCAGCAGACCAGCAGCCAGCTCCCAAGAAGGTGGAGGCAGCAGAAGCACTCTTTTTCCCAGCCTTGTGCTCACTGGGAGATGGAAGAGACGAAGTAGTTAGGAATGAAGGTGTACGCGTTGCAGGTGGACAATTCTCAACCCCCTCCTTTGCTGTCTCTGTCTAGAACTGGTGTAGTTAAAGAATTAGGTCCCCTTAAAGCAGTCAAGTAACAGAAGACATTCTCTAAGTTTCTCTTAAAGGTGTAATTGAAGACAGAGTGGGTTTGGCTGCCACATGAAACAAGATTCATGTAGGAAAGGAACTACTTATGCCACGAAATGTCACATTATTCTGGTCCGTGAAGGAGGCCACTTACCAAGATAAAGATAGAAAGGGAGGAAAGCAATGGGTGAGGAGGAAGACAGAGCAGGAAGGGGAAGGAGGAGAGATTAAACGGAATGAGAAAGTACAACTAAGATCTCTTAAGGCCACTGCCACATAAGATAACATAAACCGATCGATGGAACGTAATGTCGCAATGCAAATGCAGAAACGAGAGATGTAGCTTGGCCGCATCACTGTCTGCAGCTGCAGCAGTTAATCAGGTTTCGACATGGTGGTTTTCTTCCCTTTTTTTTCCGCCCCAGCCTTAACCATCACAAAGACAGGATGTTCCTGCAAAGCAGCAGGGGCCAAAGGAGAAGAGGGTGTTCCTCGCTGGTCCTGGTATGCTCCTCACAACATCGTTTCCTGTGCTTTGCCTTGTGCTATTAAAATTCCTGCAGGCAAGGGAGAAGGGATGGTTTGTAACACAAGCACAGCGTGAGAGCTGTGGCTTTTGTCTTTATTGCCAGTCCAGGTCACCGAGTCATAGAATACGTGTAAATTCTCAAAGCAAGAAGATGTTCTTCTGCTGCTTATACAGTCACATTTTTTAAAAAAAAAGAATCTTCTTTTTCTTCCAGCAGCTTCACAACTTCCGTCTCTCTTTAGATTCCCGTGTTATTCTTTCTATTGTTCATATAAAGGCAGAAGATTTACTGGCACTGCAAACCGGAATACTGGAAGAGAGGCTCATCCAGAGCACACATTTCCTATGTTCCACCACGCCTGGACTGGACTGACTGCGTCCTCTCAGGAAAGAAAAAAAAGCTGTTTTTCTTGCTTTTGTCAGACATTTTTCCAGTGCAAGGTAATACAATGTTACACACACCAGCCCCTTGGAGCAGCTCCAGTGAGGAAAGCCCAAACTGAGTACTTTCCGCAGCAATTACCCAGCGGGTGCTGCTTCCACATCTCGGCAGGTTTTTGATGACACTGACAGAATGGGAAATCAAACTGATCCACCTTCCTTTCTGATGCGTGAGAAAAACGCAGTCGTTCTGCAGCCCAAGCTCACTCTTTCCCTAGACTTGAAGACAGCTTCTGTTATTTCATTCTGGGTTATGCAACAGAAGGGAGAACACCAGATGATTTGCCAAATGGAGAGGAATTGAACTGTGCCAAGTGCTATCTTGAGTTTACTCACACACACATACGCCCATATCACACACTGTCTCGCTGCAATATTTTTCCACTAAAACTAAAAATGGCGCAAGATGCATTATTGTGTATTTCTCTTCGTGGATGACAAGCTTCCTGTGTATTCAAACGCCTGTGTCATGTGTGCCCTGCTGGCTTTGAAATGCAAGTCACTATGTCCGGACCTGCTGCTATCTATCGGCAGCGAAAGCTTTAATGTGTAAGATACCATAAAGCATCACAAAAAATAGCATCCCCCACCAACTAAAGCTTATTCCTTGGAAGTCAGGTAACGTCTTTCTCACCGTTTTGAGTTGTCTTACTGTTCTGCTGATTTTTTTAACACCACACCCCAGCACCAGCTGCTCACATGCAGTGGGCACCCCTGTGTCCTGCAGGCAAAGAGAATTTGCGGGTCTGTAACTGCATGAGAAATGGCTGAGCTTTCAAAGCTGGGATTGTTCAAATACATAGTCCACCTTGTAATTGACTGTCAGGTTGATTTACAATGGCAGTTGTGACGGGCTTGGAGATTTCAATCCAAAGGACTCTCTGAAATAAATGAGGGGGAAAGTCAATCCAGTGAGGCAACTTGATTTGTTAATATCATCAAAGAACAGGGGATGGTTTAGGCAACACCTCAGCCCCACACAAAATGCACTCAGGACAGAAACAGCCCAAGCAGAGGCAGTTTATAAAGCAAATCACAACAGCTGTAGATATTACGGAAGCAGATGGAGGAATGAAGGTCAGAAAGGGAAAAAACAAACAAAAAATATCAGTGTATTCAGAAGCAAAGAGAGGAACGAACAGCAGCATTTACGTTCTGAATATTTTGACCTTTCAAATTCTTCGTGTCATTTGTGGAAAAAACTTCAAAGAATCCAAATCATGTGTTATGGGTTTGAATTGGTGGCACGGTGAATCTTCAGGTCAATTACAGTTTGCTTCAGAAACATCATGCCCAACCATTTAATTTTTGTAAAATACTGAAAATCTGGTTAAACATTAGGAAGGGAGGCAAAGGGGAAAGGGAGAAGATGCTAATGGAGACTTCCATGTTCTTCAGTTGGAGGTGTTCTTCTTTGGCACAACAGAACCTCATCTTCACTTCCAAGGCTCTGAGGAACTTGCCTTTCACAGCCTTTGCCTTTCCATTTTTAAAGCGAAAAGAGACACTCCAGATGCACTACAGTTATCCAAAACCAAGAGGACTAAGGGAAAACTGATTTTGCACTCTTCCAAGAGCTTGCCCGTAGGGGGAAAACGTTAACACCTTGTTATCCAGCCAAAACTTTCTCAAATCTTGCTCCTGTGTTTAAGCTAATTTTGTTTACACCACAAAAGTGAGACTTTTGCTGAATTAGAATCATTTATGGACATTTGTGGTTTTGTTCAGAAGTAAGAAACAGCAGTAACAAGAAAAGCAAAGGCGACTTCAAAGTCTATTCCATATTTTATGCAGAAACATATATATTAAAATATGACAGTTCTTGAAAGAGACCCAACAAGTTAATACACGAATTATGATTTTGATTGTTCACCTAGACCCCACCGACAGATTTGGATGGTTTATTTCTTTACCAGTAGGATCCTCCCGTTTCCTATTTCTGATTTCTGTGCTTTGCTGTTAGACTACAAGAACCCAATAAGTCAAGCAATTAGCCACATCAGCCAGCAGCTGCTTGGAAATAATACTTTACACATGCCGGTTTTGAAATCCACATTGAAAACTGCAAGTGCTGTGGTCCTTTCTTGGGTGCACTGATGCTGTTGGTCAGGCAGGTTAACACCTTTTGGTAACTAACCCATGCACAGAGAGACATTTGGAGCAAAATCAAAAGTTTCTCCAAAGTGTTCTATGGAATAAGCCTCCACTTATTAGCACTGCAGCAAAGCAATGGACAGCAGGATGCCCATAAGCCAGCAATGGGCCCTTGTGGCCAAGAAGGCCAATGGCATCCTAGGGAGCATCAGGAAGAGTTTGAGCAGGAGATTGAGAGAGGTCATCCTCCCCCTCTGCTCTGCCCTGGGGAGGCCCCATCTGGAGCACTGGGTCCAGTTCTGGGCTCCCCAGTTCCAGAAGGACAGGGAACTGCTGGAGAGGGTCCAGCAGAGGGCTACAGAGATGATGAGGGGCCTGGAGCATCTCTCTGATGAGGAAAGGCTGAGGGACTTGGGTCTGTTTAGCCTGGAGAAGAGAAGGCTGAGGGGGGATCTGATCAACACCTATAAATACTTCAAGGGTGGGTGTCAGGAGGATGGGGCCAGTCTTTTTTCAGTGGTGCCCAGGGACAGGACAAGAGGAAATGCACAAAAACTTGGACATAAGAAGTTCCATCTCAGCCTGAGGAGGAACTTCTTCACTTTGAGGGTGGCAGAGCCCTGGAAGAGGCTGCCCAGAGATTTGGGGGGTGTCTGTCTCTGGAGACTTTCAAACCTGCCTGGACACGTTCCTGTGGGGCCTGCTCTGGGTGGACCTGCTCTGGCAGGGGGTTGGAATAGATGATCTCCAGAGGTCCCTTCCAACCCCATATCATTCTGTGATTCTGTGAAAGCCACCTCTGTCCTCGTGCCACTGAAGAACAAGGACTTTTGAATGTCCAATTCCAGTCAGCAGGGGACAATACACATATGCCCAATACCCAGTCCAAAGGCCCATTCCTTGTGCTCCGATTCCCATGTTAGCTTTTACTACTTGAGAACGTTTAATTATTTCCAGATTTGGAAATCATTTTCTCTATTGGCAAATTATGTCCATATTGTTTTCAGTGACAATGTTTACAGGACAGTTCTTTTTTCAGCTAAAAAGGAGAATACTTTTATAAAAAATCATTCTGTTCCAATTTTTCTTGAAAAATATTTTACCTTAGAAAATCAGAGGAAAATATAAACCAAAAATTGTGTGAAAATATGTGTTTCAATTAAACTGATGTACGAAGAAACAGATGGTGCTTTTCATCGACCTAAATTCTCCTTCTTTACATCAACTTCACTCCTGTTCTCCTCATCTTCAGAACTTAGTGCAAGTTTGTTCAAGACGCATCACCATTCTCCTCCCATGACGTCCTGTCTTCTTGACCTCGTCGTTGAAAGCTTTCTGACATTTCCATTCACACCCATCTCCTGATCTCGTATTGTTACCTCTTTCCCCTTTCCCACAACTTCCAAGAGTGCCTTTCAATCCGGACAAAAAGCAATGTTCCTGCTTTAAGGCTCTACCCCAGTTTCTCAAAATATATAACAATGCTCCCTGTCACAAAACAAGATCCATTAACAAGACATTTTTTATGATTCCCTTGATTTAACAAATTGAATTTTGTCTTTTAATGTTATCACTCACCTGGCAAAAACCTATGGGATCTCATTAAAATTGCTTTCTTTTGCCCTTCTCGCAGAAGACAATGTAGGACAACCATATTAATTAAAATACAGATAGATCCCACAGTCCCAACACCATTCCTCATGAGGAACATTCTCATAAAGTCCCACCCTTTCACATTCTCCAGGATCTGGGGCTATTTTTTTGTCTGGCTGTAGCTCTCTTGGGATTGTTGACTGGGGACTCGGGCGGGGGAAGGAGGAACTGCTGCAACTGCATAATGCTACTGAGATAAATCATTTAGCACATTTCCATATTATGAATGGCTTTAATAAAGTCATTTAAATAGGGCCAGAGATACAGAGGTTCAAAATCTCCAGAGAGGTTAAAAATAAAACGAAGATGAATATGGGATTTGACAACAGAAGTCTTTGGGGCACTATTACACCAAGGGACAATGCAAAGGAGATTCACACATGGCATTTGGGGACGGTAGAGAAATAACGGAAATTAAGTGTAAAGGAAAAGAATAGGAAAGAAGACATAGCGAAAACAGAAGTTTCTCAAAATATTGGAAGTCTTTGAAAACAATCCAAAATGAGCATACACCAAGCATGGTATCACCAGTGTGTTTTGATTGGGGAGCTGACTAAAACTAGATTCAAACACGAAGAAGCAGATGCTTCCTCCAAAGCAGTTGTTCTCTGAAATATAAAAAAATATTTTTAAAAACCCTATTGAGAAAACATAAAACAAATAGCTAGAGCTCCCTGAGAGATGAGAAGCAGCTTTCTCTGTGAAAGCTGTCTTTCCAGGTTTCTGAAGAGTCACTGCTTTTTAACACAGACCCCCCACTCCCCAGGAAACGCCACTCCTGGGGACTGCCAGACCCACAGCCTGGCTAGCCAAATGCAGTTGCTTGGAAAGGAAGTTTCACTCTAATTCTGAAGGAAGAAGTGGCAATTGCTTCTATGCTCTGTTCAAAAACGAGAAGAAAATGTCTTAGACTGGGAAAAGCTCCTGTGAAAGGGTGAAGGATTTCAAAGGATAGAAAGGGAAGGTAATGCAAGAAGGAAGGGATGTGAAAAACCAGCCTTCTGCAGGTCACTGGAAACCTTTGAAATAAACTTGGAAAGGACACTTGGCAATTCCGGTAGAATTAGTGTGCTGAGATCTGTACAGATAAAATCAGCTTCTGAGTTCTGTGTTTCTTTTGGATCCATCAGCTTCTCGACTGCTACATCTAAGCTCTACTTTGAATCTGGTATCTTACATCCTGAAATGAATATGGAAAGAGAGATAGAACTAATGCATATGCTTAGTAGAAGGCTCCTGTGAATATAAAGGAGGGAGGACTGAGGGCCAGAGAACAAGAACAAATCCATAATTATGCCATCGACACCAGAATGCCTATTCCAGTTTTTGCTGCTGTAACTGAGAGTAGAATCCAGCTTTATTTAGCACTGGTCAAAATTACTGCATTGTAAATGTGTGTGCCAATTCTGGGCTGTCCAGCTTCTTCCGAGAGAGTCTCTGCCTGCGCTGTGGGATTCCTGTTCTTTAAAACTAAATAGAATCTGAGGTTTCTGAAGCATCGATGTTCATATGCTATCCCTCTCCCGGAGTCATTTTTCTCCAGCTGAGGTCAGGCTTCCTCTGTCACAAATAAATGTGAGCCAGCAACCTGTTTTCTCACCTTCTATTCAACCTCCTTATGCTAATCTGTTTAAAGTACAGTAGGAAGCCTAAAATGATAAGGCAACACTAGAAACAGACTGAAAAAAAGAGCAAAGTTCTCCTGTGGAGGCTTTGAGAGTAAGCAACAGGAAACTGGGCAGGTAATAAATATTACCAGGTTCTGTGTCCAGCAGACCTGTAAAAGTGTTTTAACGAACACGAGGCTTAAAAGATTAACTCAGTGCTGAGACCAGACTGTGATTCTCCTGAGTCAGCAGTACTCACTCAACGTGCCTGAATGTGCTTATACATTTCATTACTCAGAGCCTACGTAGATGACAGATAGAGACAGACAAAGTGGTGACGGCAGGTGTGGAGGGTGCAGTATTTCTTTTCCTTTTTTGTTCATTAGTCAAACAAATGGCAGCCAAATAACACCCTCCATCTCCCCCACAGCTGCAAGCTAGGGGCGGCTACAAGCTATAACATTCATTAGCTCAATGTTTTGCAAGGTAACTCAAGACTCAGCTGGTATTTTTCATGTGGAATGAGGCAAGAAAATATCATTGCAAGGCTTCTTATTTCCCTGGTTGTACCTGAGAGTTAAGTGAGAAATTATGCGTTGAGAAAATGTTATGTCATAGCAACGACCCTATAAACCTGACTGTGGAGATTTTAAATAAGCAGAAAGCAATGAACTGTTACAACTCACTTGTAGGAGTAGTTCAAGTAGTTCTTTTAATTACCTTTTATTCCGGACCGCTTTTTCCAATAAATTAATTTTGCACTGGTAAAAAATAACAGAGCAGGAATAGTGGAACCTAAATTCCTCTAACCAGAGAATAACTGTAGCACATGCAGAAGCAATATAGTCTCTCATTATTATTGCCATCTTCTTTCTCTTGGTGCCAAAGCTGCAGCAAAGCAACATGTATCCTTTCTTTCTACATCCTTTCTATCCTATATGTCTTCATCCAGGTCTTTAGGTGTGGAGCAAGAAATACCAGGATTGCTCCAAGGTTACCTCTCTTTAATGCACTGTTTTTAATCCATGGTCCAGCTCTGCTGGCCTGTTGTCTATATTCTGTGAGTCAAAAAAACTTGCGGTAGGTGCCCGAAAGAGCTCCATATGCTTTTTTTCCTATTTGTCTAGGTTGTTATGTTCTTCCTCTTCATCTACACATCTATTATCATTGTCCCTGTCATTTTCTACATCTTACTCTCTGCGAACACATCCATCATACAGTTATGGCAATCGCGTCTCTTCATATCCACCAGCTGCACCTCACCCCAGCAACGTCTGCATTTTGCAATCTGCATCTATGAAAATGCAACAGCCACGGGCTACAGTAACGATGCTGTTGCTACCCGTAGTGCTTCTCATTTTCTGACCTTCAACGGGTTTTCCGCTCCTGCAGAAATTGTTTTCTTTGCTAACTTGGAAGGTAAAACTTTGCTATTTTTTATGGTGGTTTTTTTTTGCTTAGATCAGTAATGGTGTGTTGTTATTGTCCAGAAGGGAGACCCAGGTGGGATCTAGTCCTGAGAAATCAGCTGTTTAAACAAGTGGAACGGCTGTCATTAATCTTTGCTTCTGGAGCTCATAACAGGAAAATGGAGCAAGTGGGGAATTGGTTCTCAATAAAAGAAGCGTCCTTCAGCCTTGCACGGTTTCATGTCCAGCCACTAATCAATATATATTGTTCCCATACATCACAGTAGCAGCAGGTGAGAAATTGCTTGGACTAGAGGCTTGTGTCGAGTTGACATGGGAGGATTTCCCGTGCACAATACAGACAAATCAATCTCCTAGAATAAGGCTAGAAAGAAGTATAAGAAAAAAGCAAGAAATGATGCCAAGGATGTTTGGGAACAGACCCTTTGGGGGGAATGTTTAAGACAGGAAGAAAGTCTGGTTTTTGTCATAAGGGTTTTCTTGTACTTCAAAGATCAATACCAATATGTTAGAGGATGTGTCTGTGCAAAGATACAGGTAGCTGAGAGCTAAGAGAAAAGTGTCACCTGCCTGCACACCAGGCCCTCCTTTTCTTAATGACTCCTTCTCAAACACCAGCATCTTCTGATCCACACAGGCTATATTTCTCTATATTGCTATATTTCTCTGTATTGCTGCTTTGACCTGACTGCCTCACTCTTGCCTCTTTCTCCTCTCTCCACCAAATCTCCGAAATGTGAGAGGCCAATACTGCTTAGATGTAGGACAATAGAATTGTCGAAGTTGGAATGGACCTTTCAGATCATGTAGTCCAACCATCAACATAAGTTTGATAAAAACCACCCCTAAACCATGTCTCTAAGCACTATGTCAACCAAGCTTTCAAATACATTCAGGGATGGTGCTTCAACCCCTTCCCTGGGCAGCCCATTCCAAGGCTTCATAACACTTTCCGTGGAAACATTTTTCCTAATATCCAACCTGAACCTCCCCTGCCACAACTTGGGGCCATCTCCTCTTGTCCCATCGCCTATGACTAGGGAGAAGAGACTGACCCCCGGCTACACCCTCCTTTCAGGGAGTTGGAGAGAGTGAGAAGGTCTCCCCTCAGCCTCCTTTTCTCCAGGCTGAGCACCCCCAGCTCCCTCAGCCGCTCCTCACACGACTTGTGCTCCAGACCCCTCACCAGCTCCGCTGCCCTTCTCTGGACACACTCCAACTTTCTTCTTGTAATGAGGGGCCCAATACTTCTGCACTGATTACTACAGGGCTTTAGCTAAAAGTAAATCAGTTTTTCTTCGGGAACAAAGTAAAATATCAGCAACATTGAACTAGATCTGGGGACAAAACACTGTGCAAAGGCCACTTTTTTGTGGCCCATCACAATCTTTTATCTCTTTCCGCTGCCAGGTGGTAGGGCACGTTAGTCCTGGCATGCATGAGATTGCACATCTCTGCAGGAACGCCTAGATGGGCCCAAGAGCCCTCTTTTCCATTAAGAACAGAAGGTACCTTAAAGTGCGCCATGAAGGAGAGCAGAAAGTTTTTTCTGGCTGAGGATTTGCCTGGTAGGTAACGAAGCCCCTGTGTTTTCAGCCGCTGTGCAGGGGGGGTTACAGCAAGAGGAATTTTCAATTCCCAGAAGGATGAAAAGCAATTCTGGTTATATTACCAAGACAAATAGATCAGCGAAATCAGGTCTGAGAGACAAGAATTGGTCCCGAAAGATTGACTGAGTAAATTTTCAATACAATTCAATTCATAAGCTCCTTTGGTACCTTCTATTTTTCCCTCATAAGCAGTTGGTAGGCAGTGCAGAATGTGGCTAGCCTTTTTAAATGATTGATGGCTTAAGACTCCTCAATTAAAAGCATGTTTCCTGGTTTGAGCTAATCTCTGTGAGGGAGAAGGAAGAGCTTGGCGTATGTAAAGAAGAAAGCCCTATGTCTATTAGCACCCCCGCCCCTGTTTTAATTCTGTCATTATGTGACCAAGGAAATAGGGCACCCCAGAGCACCGCCGCTGGCTGGAATGCTGATACCCAGCTCCTCTCCAACGCAGAATCCACACGACCCTGCCAAGGGCACGGGGAAATCGAGCGTGAGCTGGGAGTTTTGCCATCGCTGATTGTGACTGGGTGCCGTCGTCACACAAAGACTGGATGTTCTTGGTGCCTTTTGTCACCCAGTCCCCTTTTTCTCCTCGAGAGCACTGGAAATGCCCACTGTTGGTGGACCTCCTCATCCAAGGTGCTTTGATTTGGCAGATCTGGGGTCACCATGCACCCCCGATGTCCCTGCTGGCTGCAGGGCTGCGTCTAGAGGGCTGGGACATCATACACAGGCGCTGGTTTGTTTTTTTACAGACTTTCTAATAAGCCCTGAGAGCAGCCACCTTGGGTTACTGTGCTGCTAAAGAGAGCCTGACAGCAGTTTTGAAGAGGATGTTTCACCTTTTCTGGCAGAATGAAAACAACTCAGTGACGATGACGTGCAGTGAACATTCACATTCTCTGCAATTCTAAGGAAATTAAACTCGCTCGTCCTATAAATGGTATCCACCTCCTTAGCATGTTTTTTTAATTGGATTCAATATCTTCAGTACTTGGATTTTTTTATCTCTCTCAGGAATGAGGTTTTGATCGATTCATTTCATAAATGGCTCTTTATTACGGTCCTGATTGCGGAGAGTGACCATAGGCAAGTTCGTTCTTTCCTTTTCGCTAATTTATGGCAAATTCCACTTAGGAGCATCTTATTGAGTGGACGATATCTTCACCACCTGAACTGTCCTGGGATGAAAGATGCCTGTTGTCTGCTGGCTGTGAGAAAAGCAGATTTTTTTGTAACCGTGTGGCTAATAGCTGTATTTCAAGCTTGCTATTCACTGGCAGTTATTCTCAAGGTACCGCAAAAATACTGTGAATTGGCCCGGCTCCAGCTGTAGTCTGGAGGCTGCGCGTAAACTGTGTCCATCGTTCAAACCCGCCACGTTTCAGAGCTGTGCTTTAGTTGTAAATTTGGTATATGAAGCCACGTTAATGCATCTGTAGGTCTTGAGGACTCCAGGTGCTGCTCCTTCAGTTAGCTGTCATGTTCTGTTAATCTGAGGGATGTTCCGACAAAACTGCGTCTCGCTAGCTAAATCCCAGTTATCCTCTGGAGGTGCCCCTCTTTCTTCCCCTTGATTATAGATATCTTGTTACATCTTGATCCCCAGGGGAAGTACCCGACTCAAACATCTCAGACTAGATGTAACGAAGCCAATTGCGTGCATCCCCACCGAGAGCCGTGGAAATGGATGCAGAGTCCCGGTGCAGTGAGAGAGATGAAGGCTGTACAATTTTTACCAAGACTTTTAGCTTTAGCTAAGCAATTGCCTTAGCGAGCAATTTTAACAAAAGCTGCTACTGGTACCTAAAGGAGAGACGGGGAGGGGATATTGATCAGGGAGTGGAGTGAGAGAAGGAGGAGTAATGGTTTTAAACTGAAAGAGGGGAAATTTAGATGAGATAACAGGGAGAAATTCTTTCCTGTGAGGGTGGTGAGACACCAGCAGCTTTTCTTAGTCGAAAACAAGGAAAACTCCAGCTCTGGATTCCTCAGCACAAGAACGACATAGACCTGTTGGAGTGGGTCCAGAGGAGGCCACAAAGATGCTTCAAGGGCTGAAGCCCCTCTGCTGTGAGGACAGGCTGAGAGAGTTGGGGGAGTTCAGCCTGGAGAAGAGAAGGCTCCGGGGAGACCTTAGAGCCCCTTCCAGTCCCTCAAGGCGCTCCAGGAGAGATGGGGAGGGACTCTGGATCAGGGAGGGGAGCCACAGGACGAGGGGTAATGGTTTTAAACTGAAAGAGGGAAGATTTAGATTAAGTATTACTAAGAAATTGTTTGCTGTGAGGGTGGTGAGACCCTGTCCAGGTTGCCCAGAGAAGCTGTGGCTGCCCATCCCTGGAGGTGTTCAAGGCCAGGCTAGATGGGGCTTTGAGCAACCTGGTCTGGTTGGGAAGTGTCTCTGCCCTGGCAGAGGGTGGCACTGGATGATCCCTTCCAATCCAAACCATTCTATGATTCTATGATAAGCTGGCAGCATGCATTGGGATGGATCCACAATTTGGGACACTGAAAATATTCCCATTGGCACAAACATTATCTCTGGTTCAGAGGTGGCTTGGCCCTCCTTTATTAACTTTAGACATATTTAGAGAAAAAATCAGTTGAGCAGTCCTTTGTATGGACTTCTGTGGTGTTTGGGGCAGGAAGGTGTTCTTATCAACAGAGGCTATCACGGAGTATAAGCCACACTGTTGTATTATCTCTACTGCTCCCAGCCCTTCGCAGGTTGACGGATTGCTTCTCAGACAGGTTCCTCCTGGCCGTAGAATGTGTTGCAGGGTGATAAGCGCAATCTTTCCCTCTTCTGTTTTCTGCACTGACTTAGGTCTGAAACGCACGTGCCCAAAACTTACCTGAGTTTCCCTTTATGGCAGCAAAGATATAACCTGAGACGTGCAGCAAGGACGTAGCATTAAATTATTTTCACAGAGCTTAGATTACTTGCCCAGAATGTCAGTCAGGAGAAAGCAAGAAGACAGCGTGAGAAGTACACTGATAAAGCAGCCAAAACTTGGAGTCTAGAGAAGCGCCTTTTGAGGTGGAAATGTAGCAGACCGGGCACAGAGCATTTCAGAAGAGGCAGACCTGGCAGCATCTGCAGTACTCTGCCTTGAATCCTGCGAGGGTCTGGAAGCCCTTTGAATGTCTTTGACTGTTGAAGATAAGCAGGACGTGAGCAAGGGTAATTAGCATCTCCCTATCTTTTGTATGCAGTCGCTCACTTCCCAGTATCATGGTACCTACACACCAAAACATTACTGTGTGTGAATAAATCAACTTTTATCTGCATTTCCATATGTTCCTTATAAATATTCATGTATTTAGTTTCAGAACACAGCTATAAGGTGTAGAAGTATCATCGCTTCCACGATACGAATAAGGAGAATTCCAGGAGATAAAATTTTATGCCTGCAGTTTATATCACATGGATGTCCAGCTCCCTCATTGCTCCTCCAAAACAGGAATTTAAGCACCTGAGTGTCCTAAAATACTGCCAGCACAGACTATTACTCCTCTGAAGGGGCAGGTTAATGCCCCAGATTCTCACCCTAAGTGATAATCTCACCCTAAGTGATAATCTACATCACCTCAGGAACATGTGCAGGGGTGAAAAGGGGGCTTCCACAATCTTAACTTCTTGTGCCAGCAAAAAGACCACCTTTTCCTTGTATTGTTGTTCCAGTGTGAACTACAAGACAGTATCTCACAATGTTTAAATGGAAATAAGTCTTTAATTGGTGTAGTCAAGCAGCGAGTAAAAAAGTTCTATTTAATATTTATGGTTTAAGGTCTACCTGCATAACCTTACCAAATCTTTTCCAAAGAAGGGGGCTGTGGGACAGATATTAGGGTTTTTATACAAGCAACCTCACCACAAAGAGGTCCTTACTGCAGCCTGTGAAATTATAAGCTGCTCACAACACGTCATAACTCCAGCACAGCATCCTAACCAGCCACGGCCTCTGACTATTCACTTGCAAAGTCTATGTCACACCTTCAGTGCCTCGATGATCAGTACTTTCTTAGCCCTTCCCTGGATGGATGAAGGTGTAGAACCAAGCACTTGAGGATTTCGTTACAAGACCTAATCGGACTTATATGTCCTGTAAAAGTTTTTTATCTTTTATTTGGGAGCAGAAATCAAAGCAAAGACAATGAGAGACAAACTTGGTATTTGTTCCATAGACTCGTCTGAATTCATTTGCATTTACATAGTTCTTTGGAACTGCTCACAGCACAGGCTTGTATTAGCATGCCAAAAGGGAACCTGTTCCTGCTCCTTCAGTTCAGTGCTTCAGAAATTCATCAAGAGTCATTCAGCCAGTCAGATCTTAATTACCAAAGGATGCACTTCAAGTCAGCCCTGAGTATCCCACTCCTCCTCAAGCTTCTCTGGAACACGTTTGGAAAAAAAGACAAGTGGCAGCCAAATGTTGTGCCATTTTACCATCCATGATGGAGCTGCAAGACTGCTTCCCCAAGGACGAGTGAGTCCTGGGAATAGCTCAGCTGAATGAATTTTTTGGGTCTGGACCACAGCTCTTTTAAACATCGCCTCGCCTGGTAGCATGGACACATTGGGTTGTTTCTGCCTTAAAAGTAGCCAAGCTGACACAGCGCTTTGAGAGCCCATGGATGTTAGGAATGAGTGAATTCTGCCTGCACTGCCCAGTACACTGCCCACCAAACCAAAAGCTCTGTAGCTGTTCTGTCCAACTGGCCAAAGTTAAAAATGAAAGATATATAAAAATACACAAAATTGCAATGCTTGTAAGAACCCCATCCCCACCACCACTTTTCACACCACCATCCAACAGTCGCTGGGGCTGAAGCCAATATGAATGAGGGTAAAGTGAAACATCTCTTAAAATGGTTGGAGACACTTCCAGAGTCAGTGACGAGGAGATAGATTCCTCCAGTTCACTGAATCAAGAATTACTGATTTCATTAACGCTGAGATAGCAGTAGCAACAACAGGGGGATATAACCCACCACCTTGAGATGGTGATGTACAAAAGCTGTCTAGATGCTAGTGCTACTGACACACAGCACAGCAGGACAAACAGTGGGTAGAGGTGGCCTCCCTGGAGATGGAGATGGCAACTGCTCCAAGACTAGAGGTAGTAATGAAATGGTGGGTGGCTTTAGGTCCCCAGTGGTGAGACCAGCAGAAGCATTGGTGACACCAAAATACCTCCTCCTAAAAGTCAGGCAGCATTCTTCCTCTGAGGTCAAGGGGAACTTGCCCAGGTGCCTCCCTGGCCCTCATGTTGTAATATCTAACATCAAGCTGTAAGAGGACGCGGCAGCAGGAAGGGGAATATTGGCATAAAAGTATCTCAAATATTTAGACCCGT
The DNA here is from genome assembly GCA_013399435.1 of Arenaria interpres. NCBI lineage: Eukaryota > Metazoa > Chordata > Aves > Charadriiformes > Scolopacidae > Arenaria > Arenaria interpres. Next base: position 203,543 of record VXAK01008645.1, read on the forward strand.
TTATGCTGGCAAGTTGGGAGGCTGAACGAACAACAGCTGCCAAAGAGAGTGAAGGGATTGTGTTGTGCTTATTATTCACGTACTCACTACTTGATTTGTTGTATTTTACCAAAGACTAACTGTGTCCTTTATTCCTTTATGCTTTTATTCTATATGAAAACTCAATGTTTACCAAGGAAGTATTGCCTGTCAATGTTTCCACTGGGAGGTATTTAATGGTCCCAGTTTTCTGTGTGTTTGAGCCGTGTGTCGGATCTGTATGAGGTCGACATTGGTACAAGCCACACAGCCCAGGAGAAAGGCTGTAAGTATCAGAAGCATAAAACTCCTCCCAGACCCTCTGGTTGAAACTGTGAAAGTTGTCAGTCCAACTTTCTGGTTCTCCAGCAAAAAAAGAGCTGATTTTTTCCAGATTTGCAAATACAAAAAACTGGCAAGCTGCATTCACACCACAAATGTGGAAGCAGAGAGTGTGCAGGAGGATGTTTTTCAGAGTCTGTTGATCTCCTTGCTGTCACCTTGCTCTGTTACCTTGCAGTGCTTCTCTTAGCCAGGTAGAAAAAGGAGACCACAACATTTACACATAGATTTCCAGAGGGCAGAAGACCAAACTGTCATTGTTCAATTGCTTTGGGAACATTCAAAGTGACTCAGTAAAAACAAAATGTGATGCTGACCCCAATGACACCATCATTTTCTCTCTGTGATGTTCCTGGGACAAGTCCTCCACCGAAGAAACATCCTGCTTCCCATGCTGCTTGGACATAAAATGAATATAAAGGAGGAAGCCTTTCAGAAAGCTGCTTTATTTCTTTTTCTCCAGCCTTGAAATGGCCCAAGGGCTTCAATAGTAGATCCTTCCCTTTCTTTTCCAGATATTAATTAAAGAGCTCAATCTTCAATGCATTTATTATAATAAAATAGCCATGCAGTGTAAAGCAATCTAATTTTCCTTGCTCCACAGAGGCCAACAAAATGCTCACTTTGGGGCCTTAATATAATGAAAGACCTGAAGAGTTATTTAGAGCCACGCTGAAGATTCACGTATTTGAGTGGGTCACGGGTGCTTTATTATACCCTCACCATTACCAAAAAAAAAAATGCTTATTCTGTGATGAGTTCCAGGGCGAGAGAAAGCAAGGCAAAGCACGCTCTTTAAAAGCACTTGTGAGAGCAGCCAACATTTCACAGCAAGTATGTGCAGTCCTGTCTATAATTTTTTAACTTCCCCCAGCTAAACAGCTGCAGAAGTGGTTGTGGCCCGTGGTGCAGATGGGGTCCAGGGCAGCACATCTCCTCCTGAAACCATCGGTGGTGCACTGCACCGGGCCAGAGAAAGGGACAGATGGGAGGAAAGGCTACAGCTTCTTTCTCAAGGTTAGTACGCCCCAGGGTCAAGGCTGGGAAGTAAATTCTGCTCTTGCCCAGTATTTTTCCTATCTGAGAAAATGAGGAATCTTGAGATATGATCTTCCTCGCTCAACATTAGATCGTCCACGTGATGAAATGCCTCACCCGCAGTTTGTACATTACCAGAAAATCCAGCCACAATACACAAAACCACAGGAACCCAGACTTAATTAGTTGATTTGCTCTCAGAACTACCGGTCTATTTACGGTGGTAATTCGCTTGCAAAGAAGCTCTTCATTGCGTGAAATTTCTTCTGCATTTTTAATCCTCTACCTGCAACATCCTAATCCTCTGTTTGCACAGGGGTGTCCATACTTGGATGTGTTAAATCGTTGAAAGAGGACACTTCACAGACCAACAGCCAAAAAATGGCTTTTGTGTAACAAAATATACACGGGACTGATCTCCCCCTGCCTAGGTAATCATTTTATATCTGTGCAAAATGAACTTCAAGCTTTGTCACTCTTATTCAGTTGAGTTCTGACACATTTTATGGCTTAGTTTAAATGACAGCATAAGAGGTAAAACAACAAAAAACCCGAGTGCTGTGATATGGATATGCCAGATCAAAATGGATAAAGCAATAATAATAAAATTAGCATTGTGGCTTTCCTGCCAGCAATCCTGATATAATTTACATGCTCTATAGGAATCACAGGAAAATAAGGACATAGGATTAGCAGGGACCGTCTAGGTCATTGAGTCCAGTCTTCTGCTGTCACAGGCAACAATGTCATGTAATCCCTTTCATAAATCCCGTGACTTGCCAACGAAATGCAGCAAACACAGGGGAGAACGCTGCAGCTGTTCAGAAGAGCACAGAAAAACCCACAGACTGTTTACAACAAAAAACGCAGTTGAAGTCATACAGGAGATTAATAGTGTTGAACCAAGAAGTTCAGTTTAGCTCATCTCTGACTCCAAACTTTTCTGGCATCCAGGTGGGAACAGGTTGCACGTGAATATCTGATGCAAGAGATTCACATTCCTCTTTCACACATAAAGAGGGACTAAGAGAACTGAGATTTGACTTGAACACCAGCATGGTCAAAAAGTGCCTATGGATCCTGAATAATCAAAACTGGTTGAAAATTTCCCATTTTGTATGACTTGAAGTGTATTCAAGATGACATTTTAGGTTGCCTGTTGGCTCCAGGAAAGGCTAAACACATGCAGAAGAGAACAGGCCAGCTTAATTCCTGTTTTGTATAGTGTATCAGAGGCATTCATCTATGACATGGAGAGTTCTGAGAAACCACAGGTGTTTCCCAGAAGCTTGGAAGACTCTGTTCAATTTGCGATTCCTACATTTAAATTTGTCTTGCTCCTTCACAAGTGTCACATAAATAACCCATTGCTAGTTGAGTTGGCGGCTGGAGGGGCCGAATTCAATGGCAAGAGAAAGGGATTAGCTGGGCTGGCTCGCTCGGACCGATAAGACTAATGAGGAACCAATCTGTATTGTAAACTTCTATAGAGTGCACGTTAAGCAGTTTAACCTTTTGCTGTTTCCTTGCCAGTGGCTGATATTTCTGTCCGTATCTTAACAGTGGAGGCATAGGTCTCTCTTTCAGAGCTCTTCACTCTCCAGACTGCATTATTAGCCAAACTACTGGCAGTAAATAATCAAGACATTTGAACCCATGCCAGAAGCAGAAGCCCAGACACTGTTCCTGATACAGCCCAGGATGCTGGTAGCCTTCTTGGCCACCTGGGCACGCTGCTGGCTCACATTCAGCCGGCTGTCGACAACACCACCATAAGTGTTGGACCTCTAAAGGAGGTCCAATGTCCGAAGTAGAATAAGCAAGGAGAAAAGGACCAGGTACATTCCTCCTTATTCATAAAAATAAGAAAAAACATTCAATGCTGCCACATGTTGGAGAATAGAGAGAATAAAAGAATAAGGGGTAACAGAAACAGTAGCTAAATATGATGTATTTCATGCCTCTCCTAGCAGTTACAGCTGCAGCAGCAACCAACTTGTTTCTCTTCCACTGTCAGGAGAGAGGAGCATTGAAGTACTGAACGGTCCCCAGTGCCTTTCCCACAGACTGTCCCTGTCTGTCCATGGAAAAACCACCTCCCACACCAGTGATAGTAAAGACACTCTGGGTGTTCTAGGGAAAATGAGATGTCACTTTGTTCTCTGGCCATTCAGTCATCAGCTCCCCTGCTCAGCGTTCTCATAAACACACTGGGTGATACTAATAGGGACAGACTGGGGAGAGAAATGTCTGGTTTCTTTCCCCGCGTCCAGCCGGTGCGGCGACTCTCACCTGGGTACACGACACAGAAACGCAGTCTGCTCAAGCCTACCTCCTGCTGGGCTGGGTTCATTTCCATCGGAAGTAACAAGAGCAGAGCATATTGCGTCCGTGTAAATGTCACCAAATTACAGCAAGGTGAGCATTTGCAAGGGAAAAAAGGCATGCTAGCTAGCAAGCGTTCTCAAAGCATGTTAACGAATCCAGCTTATCTCACATGCCAGCTCCCCCGCGCCCCATCCTCATTCCCACTGAATAGACACTAATTGAAAATTATGTTTTCAATGTGAAGCCTTTTTCTAATTTGGTCTTGTTTAGAAGCATTTAAGGATCCTATGGTTTGTTGTATTTCAATGTGATTTGCATGAACTCCCTGGGGAAGGCAACAAAGGGCTCTGTCAACATTTTGCTGGCAGACAGCAAGGGTTTCTACTCAGCAGAGAATATTCATGTGCTCCAAGGAGCACAGATTCTTGGGGCAGAGGAGACAGCTGCAGAGCTCCAGTGCAAAACACCTAGGAAAACGCTGTGATATCTGTTCCTCTCCAGGGTTTTTTTTGCTGTACTTTAGCAATCCTAACTTCCATGGTAGGCACAGGAGAGCTTTACTGAGCATTTAGATAAATTAAAAAAGAGAAAAACATTAAGGAGTACAGGGAAGTCTTCAGAAGACAAGTCATTAAAGAGAAAGCCCAGTTCCTATTTTTATGAGTTTTTCAGATTAGTGTAAGAACTGACCTACATGCTGGTTAGGACCATAACAAACTAACCCATTAATCGCCATCCCCATGACAACAAAAGTCTTCGAGCTATGACAGAAAAAAACCTCTTTGGCAGTCTAATTTCTCTAGTTCAAGAAATAGGAGAAGGTAATATAATTTTTTTCCTTTTTTAGGGTAACTGGAGATAGACATTACCATCAAACTTTTTCCGCTGTAATAAAAGCCTGAATCTACTTGGGATGATTTTTCTCACTGGAGTGGCTCAGAGTGTTAGAGGGTTATCATTTAATTCAAATCTAGCCAAGTTCCAATCAGAAAGGGATCGGCTACTCAGAGACCCTATTTTAAACTACACAGCCATAAAAGGCAAGGACCTTTTAACATTAAGTGCTACTTTGAACATATATCCCAAGTATTCTGGGTATTCCAACCCCAATGAGGTATCTCCGGATAACATTGTCAAAACTAGCTAAAAGCAAAGCCCCTATCTTCACAATTCTCTTCTCCCTTTTGTCACCGTCTAGCTCCTTCTGCCCAGCCAGTGTCATTTGCACACTCTCACCAGCCAGCACAGAGGAAAAGCAGTGCTCTATGCCATTGCAAATGCCACTGCCGATAAACAGAAGCTGTGGAGAAGTTTTCACAGCTTGCTGGCATGTGGGTTTAGCGCTGCCAATCTGCCACTGTGCCGCGGAGCAGCTCTCAGGCGGTTCTGGAAGTGGTGGCAACAGCTGTCTCCCTAGCAGCATCCTCAGGAGCCCTGGAAGGCAGAGGATGTCAGGCTGCTCATTGCGGGAGCTGGGTCAGAATCCACGCCTCAAATGCCGCCTCCAAACTTACCAATCAAGAGACGAGCGGCGGGGAAGGTCCTGGGACAACCGTCAGCATCTTACTGAATTTCCGGGTAAGACAGACCAAATTTTGGGGGTGTCTGAGGGCAAGATTAAGCTGAAAGTCACCATCGCTTACCCCAAGCACTAGAGGTCCCGCAGGTAAGCGTGCCCTCCTCGTGTGCCCCGGCTCGGTGAGGATTTCTGTGGTGGAAGCGGGCAGTGGCATTAAAAAAGCAGTATCAACAGACGTTCAGAGCTTGTTGAGAGCTTTGCAAACGGTTGGGATTCTGAAAAAAGAAATGTTGAAATTTCTGAAAAAAAAAACCAAAAACCCCAAACATAATAAACATGTCTATTCTCTCTTTCTCCTGCACGAGGTGTCGGAGGCTGTTAGCAGAAATGGATACCGTTGCCCAGGGCTGGAATCCCTGCATGAGACAGACTCACTGATGTTCTAGAAACAGTCCTGACTTCGACAACACTAGGGATTCTCAAACTCATACTCAACAAAACTGCTAATTTGTTCCTATCACCATAACTGACATTAATGTTGCTGGTATTCTCCCTGTAATTCTGGACAGACTGCTCATCCTTTATGTGTGATTAAATCTTTAACTCGATAACACACACGCTAGAAGGAGGTTGCTTAATTATTTGTAGCTAAAGGATAACATTAGAAAGCAACCGAGTGTCCGAAGGGGAAATGCTGCTGCCTGGCAGTAAGCGAAATGCTGTGGAGCACTTGTGGCTGTGTTGCTTTCTTTCTCTAATATTCCATGAACATCCCTATGAACTTTAAGACTTCAACACGGTATCGAGAGCGAACACTTCATGGATGGTAGCACAAATATTCTATGTAGTTTTATGAAATATTTCACAAAACATTAGGTGAGTGTTTTGTGGGGTCTGATTTGCGTGACTCCTGAGTCATGCCTTACCCAAGTTGTGGAAATACTTCCATAGGACGGCAGGGAATGTTTCACGAAATATGCTACGAATGTTCACACGAAATCGCATTACAAGTTACATGTCTAGCCATACTCCAATGTTTGGAAAGTTTGTTTTATGGAACTTTCCCTTTCAGTTTCCCAAAAATATTACCACCACTTTTCAATTATGTTCATGTTTAATTTAATACATCTTCGAAAACAGTAACTTTCTTTTTTAATGAGTGTGTAGAGGTGAAAGGAGTTTTTGACAAGTATGAAAAGAAAACCCAGCCATTCCTTTAGTGACACAGCCTAAAGTGACAGGACAGAAAGTCCTACAGTGAATCACATCAGTTATTTGCACGGACATGTAACCACATGAATAGCAACGATTAAAAGAAAGGTGAGTACAGAAAGGCATTCCCTGCTCGGTGCTCATCAGGGATAACTTCAGCATTGCAAGCCACTTCATCTCTAGATCTTCCACCTAAAAGACCAAGACCTCTTCCTTGTCGACAAGCCAGCCAGTCTGAGTGCTCCTGGTGTTTCATTGCCCTTCCAGGGGGTTCCTATAAACTGCTGCCATTTCCATATCCTTACTTTCAGCTTCCTCTTGCCCGTTTCATTACAATTTTCTTATCACCCTTCTCCCAGTCTGCCTTCCCAAGGGCCTCTGAACCTCCTCCTGGCCAGGAGCCTGGAAAATGGCTGAAAGTAAAGAGTGGGTGCTGCTGGGGTACCGCTGTCCTGCCCCGGGACACTCACCCTGAACGGGCAGCAGGGAAACGCAAATGCTTGGAGTCAGGATTCAGGGATGAAACCTGTCTGAGTGAACCCCGAGCAACGGCGTGCTCAAGTTAAAATGTCCCAGCAAGTAGGAGGCACCATGGCACAGCAAGTCAATGACAACCGTGCTAGTAAAGAGGCACAACGCATCTGAACTTCAGCCTGTAGAAATTTAGCATCCCAATCATTTTATACCTTTTCAAAAGGAGAATGGCATACTCCCCTTCCCTGGAGATATTCAAGGTGAGGCTCAACGAGGCCCTGGGCAACCTGGTCTAGTTGGGGGTGTCCCTGCTGATTGTGGGGAGGTCGGACTAGATGACCTTTGGAGGTCCCTTCCGGCCTGGACAATTCTATGATTCTATGATTATCTGTCCCATTAATTTGCCCTAACCAGCATTTTATACATGTGGAACTTTTCAACAAAAGTAGAATAAACTCAATATAAACCAGTCATCTGTCCCCCTTCCATAGGTGCACTTTGAGCTGAACAATTTGTAGACGCTACACCCATTTTTAAGTCTTTTTGCCAAATATTATATTTCACAGTCACATTTTTCTACCCTTGGAGATGTTTCCTCTCTATTACCGCTGCATGAACGTTCCACACGAACAAGAGAACCAAATTGACTCTGGCAAGGGCTGAGTTTTCAATCTTTACACAACCTTGCCTGTGTGGAAAGATACACAACATTCTGGGCTCCAAATAAGAGTGCCAATTAGCTATAGTTAACATGCAAGGCACAAATGCTTTGTCAGGGCTATGGTAGCTTCCGAACTGCAGAACAGGGTGAGCATTACTAACAGGCTCACAAGTCATTTAAAAGGACACTCTAAAATTACTAAAAACCGTAGCGGGAGAACAATAATTCGGGTATAGTTAGACTGATATTACATGTACAAAGGCAGCAACCTGGGAAAAAAAATAAAAGAACCCCATCTATATTTCTCTAATCTCATTTTCCAGCTGAATTTGGAGATGTCACTTGGAAGATCCTGGGTGTAACTTTTTTTTTAGACAGCAACGTAACACGGTTCTCCAAACTGCAAGGAAATCATTTAATAACGGATCGGTCTTGTTCTGTTTATGGGAGCAGACACCACCTGATGAGACACCCTCTCCGCTCCGCAGCCACAAGCTGCCAGCTCCGGCGGCTCCCGGCTGCATCTGCGGGGGCAGAGCGCCGCCTGCTGCCGCTGCGGGACTGGGCTGCGGGGGCTGGGCTGAAGGGCTTTGGCTACGGGGCCTGGGCTGAGGGGCCTGGGGTGCAAGAACTGGGATGTGGGGCCTGGGATGTGGTGACTGGGCCGCAGGGCCTCGGCTGCCGGGCCTCTGCTGCGGGGCCTGGGCTGTGGCTCCTGTGCTGTGGACCTGGGGTGCTAGGCCTTGGCTAAGGGGCCTGTGCTGTGGGGCCTGTCCTGCAGGGCCTCGGCTGCAGGGCCTGGGCTGCGGGGCCTTGGCTAAGGGGCCTGGGATTCGGGGCCTTGGCTAAGGAGCTGGGATGTGGGGCCTGCGCTGTGGAACCTGGTCTGCGAGGCCTGGGCTGCGGGGCCTGGGCTGAGGGGCCTGGGCTGCGGGGCCTTGGCTAAGGGGCCTGGGCTGAGGGGCCTGGGATGTGGGGCCTGGGCTATAGGGCCTGGGCAGGAAGGCTTTGGCAAAGGGGCCTGGGATNGAGGGGCCTGGGCTATAGGGCATGGGCAGGGAGGCCTTGGCAAATGGGCCTGGGCAGCGGATCCTGGGATGTAGGGCCTTGGCTAAGGGGTTGAGGGGCCTGGCTACAGATCCTGGGCTGAGGATCCTGGCATGTGGGGCCTGGGCCGTAAGGCCTCAGCTGTGGGGCCTGGGCTAAGAGTCCTGGGCAGGGAGGCCTTGTCTAAGGGGCCTGGGCTGCAGGGCCTGGGCTGTGGGGCAATGTCTAGGGGGCCTGGGCTGCAGATCCTGGGCTGCAGATCCTGGGCAGGGGTGCCTGGGCTGCAGGCTTGCATTTCAGGCCTGGGCTGTGGATCCTGGGCAAGGGCCTGGGCAAGGGTTTCTGGACTGTGTGTCCTGGGCTGCAGGGCCATGGCTAAGAGTCCTGGTGTGCCCAGCCTTGGCTAAGGGGCCCAGGCTGCGGGGCCTAGGGTACCACTCTTGTTTAATATCTTTATTGATGATCTGGATAAGGGGATTGAGTGCACCCTCAGCAAGT
>VXAK01008646.1:0-15089 GCA_013399435.1 Arenaria interpres
TTCAGTATTTTCATCAGTGACATCAACAGTGGAACCAAGTGCACCCTCAGCAAGTTTGCAGATAACACCAAGCTGAGTGGTGCGGATGACATGCCTGAGAGACAGGATGCCATCCAGAGGGACCCGGACAAGCTTGAGAAGTGGACCCGTGTAAACCTCATGAGGTTCAATAAAGGTCCTGCACCTGGGTTGGGGCAATCCTCAGTATCAATACAGGTTAGGGGATGAAGGGATTGACAGCAGCCCTGCTGAGAAAGACTTAGGGGCACTGCTGGATGAAAGACTGGACATAAGCCAACCATGTTCGCTGGCAGCCCAGAAAGCCAACCATATCCTGGGCTGCATCAAAAGAAGCATGGCCAGCAGGGTGGGGGAGGTGTTTCTGTCCCTCTGCTCCGCTCTTGTGAGACCCCATGGGGAGTGTCCAGCTCTGGAGCACACGAAACACATGGATCTACTGCAGTGGGCACAGAGGAGGGCCCCACAAACACCTGGGAGGAGGGCTGGAACACCTCTCCTATGAGGACAGGCTGAGAGAGTTTGGGTTATTCAACATGGAGAAGGCTCTGAGAAGAGCTTATTACAGCCTTTCAGCACTTAAAGGGTGCATATAAGAAAGATGGGGACAGACGTTTTAGCAGGGCCTGTTGTGACAGAACAAGGAGTAATGGTTTTAAACTAAAAGAAGGTAGATTTAGACTAGATATAAGGAAGACATTTTTTACAATGAGGGTGGTGAAACACTGGAACAGGTTGCCCAGAGAGGTGATAGGTGCCCCATCCCTGGAAACATACAAGGTCAGGTTGGACGGCACTCTGAGCAACCTGATCTAGTTGAAGATGTTCCCACTCATTGCACGGAAGCTGGGGACTAGATGACTTTTAAAGGTTCCTTCCAACCCAAACTAGTCTATGATTCTATCTTTTTCTGCTTCCAAACTCTAGTTGATCTTTAATTTCTGAGGTGACTTTTGTTGTGGAATAGATAGCTCTGTCTGAAGAAACTGGAAGGAAAAATGAAGCCTCCACACACATCACACGTTCTTACTGTAGTTCATACCGCAGCATTTGTTTTGTGTTAAGATGGCTGACCTCAACCTACTTTACACAATTGGAGCAGGCTGCATTGCTGAAGAGAGATGATGCACGTATCCCTTATAAACTATTTTATTCAATACCTGAAGCTTTGACTCTCAGCAAGAGACTATATTAACATATCTTAACAATTTGTAAAAGTGCCATTATTTTCATGGGGTCTGAAAGATGTTGTATAGAAACATGAAAGAGCTTGAGGAATTATGCATTTAATTAACTCTGCTTCCTAAACTGACAAATAGAAGAAGCTGAAGTATCTATAATGATTGATTTAAAAACATACCATTTCGCATCATTTTGGAAAAAAATCATGGCAGCTCTACAGTTCTTCATCGTAAGGCTCACAAGAATTTTTTGTAATATAAGATGAGGAAAATCACTGTAAAAAGAGAGAATTGTTTTGTATTTTCTTGTAATCAGAAAAGCTCTTGAGATTCCTGAAAGGCACCCAAATGTTAACCAGATTCACACTGTAGCTTCAAAGAAGCTTGCGTTTTCTTAAGCTTTTATCTGCTATGCTATGGACAGATAACTGAATTATGTCCCCAAAATGACATTCTCCAGTAAGCTTAAAAACCCTATAAACTCTAGCAAAGTATTAACATAATACAATTCTGCAAAACCACTTTTGCCTGCACAATCTTCTGTGTTATAGGGTCAGCTTACATATAAAATTATGCCACGAAGATTTTACCTGCAGAGCACAGGAGGCAACTCCGCACATTCTTCCATTTCTTCCTCCAAATGGGAGGACAGTCCCCATTTCATTATTGCTTCTTTTAACATAGAATCCAGATTTCTTTCACAATTATTCTGTTCCATCCCTACATCCAAATTTTTTGGCACTGAATAGGCAGACATCAATAATGCTAAACAATATACAGCAGAACTGTAACAAAAATGGAACATTTGTGAGAAAAAATATGGTATTTGTTAATCAGCACTCTAAAGCAAAGTCAGTATTTCTGTATGCTCAGGGAGCACCAAGTATATAAGCAAGTTAATAAGCACCCATATTGGAAAATTCCTTGATTAGACTCTTTGCATTCTCAAAAGTCACATTTTGGCTATTATAGACATTTCCTGTCAATTTTACAGACTGTTTCAGAATACTCATTTCACAATCAAAATACCTTTAGAAGAAAACATACTTTTAACTTCAAAAAACCAACACCTCTTTCAGTCCGATTTAAAGTTTTTAATCAGATTTTACATCTTTAGTCAATTTTAAATGAGGATGCTTGCCTCTCCTCTTCTGCCTCTGCTTTCAGACTTATGTATGTATTCATGCCCATTTCAAATGCTTAAAACACAAACATGGGCAGTTCTTAACCAGAAATACAGCCACTGCAATAATATTATTTTGAATAATACTGTTGGTTTGCTTGCACAGTAAAGAACAATGTGAATCAGACACAAAATACTATCCTTGCTTCCTATTATACCTTGAAGGCTTGCAGGCAGGTCCTGAAAATATCTTCCAGAGCTCTTTATCTGTTACAACAAGGTTTCCTTGAATCATAGCTCCGAGTAGCCCAAAGCTCTCCACTTCAATTTGCTGGAAACTTACGCTACGAACAGTAAGAGACCAAATCTTTGCCCAGGTTCTCTGGAGCTCCAACTTGTGGGTGCTTTTCAAGTCTGTTTTCTGGTTTTGACACAAAGCTACCTCTGTAAGACACTTTAGCACGTACGCGGTCCTTTCTCCTCGGCGCTGCTGAGGCAGTAACTGGTGAAGGACATTGAGTAAAGGAGGCAGCTCACTGTTAGGAAGACTCATGGGATACTTTGATATTAACTGAGCTGTAATCTGTAACCTTGAAAACACAAAATGAAGCAATTAATATCAAACATACCGAAATTTGCATCTTCAAAAGTAAATAAACAAACAAAGCATTCTATGATAGTCATTTCACATATATATACCTACCAATATTGAGCTGATTTGTTTACTATCAAAGGTTAGACTCAATATTTCTACTGGTTTTACTTGAAAAGTCTGCTTGTCCAGATTTAATATCAATACTAATTTCTTACAAGATTTTTTCTTACTTTACTGATTTCTAATAATTTCTCACAAGCTGAGTTGACTGATTTCTGACCACAAAAGAAGACAATTTCAGGCAAGGAAATCCTTTTCCTCCCTCTTCTGGACTAGCCTGTTATACACTCTGACCCAGGGAGTGACTTCAAGGGTGAAATTATATAAACAGGAAACATTACATCATCAACAACATCTCTGCAGATAAGAAAAATAACATTTGTCAAATGAACAAAATGTTAAGCTGGGGATGGTAAGTTTTGCTCATAGCAATGGACGCAACTCTGCTCAAATGAGTAAATTACAGTACTTATGGCATTTCTTGGAGATTGCCATCTCTACACAGAATGGCATGTTAGTTTGTCAGTCAGATCCTAAATAGCCATTTTGCCTCAATACTGTAAGCAATAAACGCACACACAAACCTGCCACCCCAGCTCAGGACGCAATTCACAAGCAGCTACACTGTTCTGGTATCCTCTATAGCAGTTTCCCACCAAAGTCAGAAAGACAGAGAGGAACAGGAACAGTAACAGCAAAAAACATCCAGTGTAATCTATTTTAGCTAAAAAGTCAACATTCTTGGGCTTAGGCCTGTAACTGGTAAGTTCTGGAAAAATCTAGCTGTAGTTTTTTAATAATGACCTGACTTCCCTGCTATGCTCTCTGCTACAGAGTCCTTCTGGGGCAGCCAGTGGAGCAAGATGTGCAGCTACACCTCAGTTCAGAAATCCCTCATGTCAAACAAAATATCTCTCAATCAGAGTCCAAGCTAAGATGCCAGGCCTTGCACTTCAACAGTTTTTAGGCTGGGTATTACGGCAAACTGTGTGAACTAGTCCAGAATGGCTAAACTGTTAATGGTTGCTGTCCTGTGGCACAGACAGCTTAAGACAGCAGAAAATCTCACATTAATCTCCTAACACTCATAAAGCTGGATCACACACACAACACTTACATAATGACTGCTAATATCTATGCTAACAGATATTATGCTAAGATCTATGCTAATAGATACCTATGCTAATATTTTGCTAATAGCAAAAAAGACAGAGGTAGTAGTATCTTATACACTGCAGCACCAGAGTTCCTCTGTTATTTCTTAGGAAACCAAAGATAAAAAGGTTTTAAAGCAAGAGCGCCAAGAACACTACTCACTACTTTCCAAATGTTGTGAGAATCTAAGCTTATTGCTTAGATATATAATTAGCCTATGTGCAGACACCTAATTCGAAAGCGCAACATACTCAGGAGGACACCTGAATGTAAAAAGAAGGCTGTAGTGATAGTTGTTTCCTTGTAAAGATCTTATTACCAAGGTATGACATCAAAATCCTTCTGTGATCTTTGCAGGTTGTCTCGAATTAGTTCCCAGCCTAATTCAATCCTCCTGCGCTTGCTTGGTACTGTTTCACCACTGGACTCTCTCTGGGAAATGGTATACGACTGGGTAATTTCCAGAACTTTGGTATCCTCTGTAAAAACCTTTTAAAAAGAATCATTAAAAAGCACATAAGCAAACAAACAAAATATAATAATGTAGTATTTACAGGAAAACTGAAATGTCAAACTAAACTGGTCCATTTTTTACAGTGTATAAAGCCTCTTAAGAGGCAACCAGAGTTATTCTTTACTGTAACAGAACCTCTGCTTATAGCCTAATAAGCAACACTAGTGAAATCTAGTATAATTTAGGAGTCCACATGTTTCTAAACTGCACAAAAATTAACAACTGAACACAACAGAACACAGGCAAAAGGTACCAATACTTCAGTAAATGATTTTGAGGAAATGTTAAAGCTATACTACTTTAAAAAGCAAAACTTGCAAGACAGTAAATATAGAGTCAACTTCACATTCAACTAAAAATGTTACCTGATGACAAATATCAGCCATTAACTCAATCAAATTTTCCTTTACAGCAATATTACGTGAGCCTGAAGAATACTTTCCTCTACTACTGATGAGATTTATTTCATTCACCAGCAGATCATATAGGTTATGTAAGATACTTTGCCATTTTGTAGAGTCATATGCACCTGTACATGCAAAAAAGGTATGAAAAGATAATATTTACCACTCACTTGATACAGTATGTAAACCTACCCAGACAATACAAAACATGGCCAAAATCAGAATAAAGCACACAAAGCCTAACATATGCAGAAGAAGTTTTACAATGAAGAAAGTAAAAAAGTGAAAAAAGTTAAGAAAAAATTCAATTAGTGTCTACAAGTAATTAAGGTAGGAACGAAGTTTCTAATAAACAATTCTTTAGCTAACTGGAAAGACTACAGTGAAATGCAATGGATAAATTCAGACTACTTTTAAACTCTGCTATTTGTAGAAAAAGTAAAAAAAAAAAAATCTTTTTAAAAAGAAGATGCTATAACTGAAATAGGTCATGACAGACAAACACAATTACTGAGTGATGTTCTCTGGCCAGTTTTATACAGTAAGGCAAACTTAGACCATAGTAGTAATATCTGGGCTTAAATAAACCTGGTAAGATATGAATACACGTGGCAATCTAAACTATTATTTCCCTTCCTCAAAGACCTTGCGTTTTGATGTAGTAATTAAAATTACCTTTTGATAGAAAAAGTTAACCTTTACAGGACATAATACAATTAATATTCTCTTAGTGCATACTAATTTGAAAACTCATATTCAGTTTCACTCTAATATTAACCTATAGCATAAAACTACTGACAAGTAATCATCACTCTCATTAATGTTTCCAAGACTCAGTATCAAAATTCACAAAGCTGGCACAATAATTCAAACAACCACACACAGGGAGAGATAGAAACTAAAACCAGAGAGCTTTTTATTGTACCTTTTCCCTGAGTTTTCGCACCCTTTGGATGATGAACATGAACTTGGAGACGAAATAACTCAATTATTGATTCCTTCAGGGAATCCTTTGGTCTATGCTGAGTCCATATATAAAGCACTGTAGGCAAAATTTCTTCCCCTATTTTACAAATCCGTATGCGACAGTTGACAGCAAACTTATTGCAGAAGATATTCATTGCTCCAACAATATGATCCAGGCCTGCAGTATTCTTCTCTTGCCTGCAACATAAACGAAATGGTCAAACTTCAAGAAGAAATAATCTTATTTAATTTCACAGGAACTGCTTAAATGTAAATACTAGCAAGTAACTATATTCAAAATACTATTTTCCTAACAAATGCAGAAGTTATTAATATTTTAAAGAATTTATTAAATTGGTATTCAAAGACAGAACAACAAAATATGTCTAAAAAAGTAGTATCTCCTATTATTCAAGTCTAATCTCAAATACTTAAAATGAATTACTCTCTAAAAGCAGGTCTGAAGGACTTGCAACATACCTCGCACACTGCATTGCTTTTGAAAAGAAGATAAACATATCTGAACTCAACCCATCAGTTTGGAAGCAGTACCCCCTCGTAAGTGTGTGAATTATCCTAGCCACCAAGACTCTGTTGATATGCCCAGAAGGTTTAAGGTATAATTGGCCATACAGGATGAGCAACTCTGCAAACATATTAAAAAAAAAAAGCATATATAATGTGTATGTATGTTACAAATATACAAATACATATAAAAACATATGTATTGCAAAGGATTACATAAAAACACTTGAAGCAAAATATTACATTAAATGTACAGAAACCACCATTCTGAATTCAGCTGCATGACGTTATTCACAGAAGTTAACCAGCGGGAAAAAAACAAAACCAAAACATACGTGTCTTGTCTACGCTGGAAGAAAAGTTGTATTTGCTCTGAGCTGAGATACTGCTTTGTGCTACACAGTCAGAGTAGCTATAGCCATGATTAACTTTCACAACTACTTCCACACTCGAGTTCTACTCTACATTGATTGCTCAGCACACTGGGCATTCTCTCTGGGATGTCCGCGACAATGTGGGCACCAGACAGGAGGTGAAGAGGTAGGGGAAGGAAGCTGCTGTGGCATCCTCCTCTTCAGAAGAATATGCAGAAGAAAGAAAAGCAAGTCTGTTGATCCTTGAATATATGTGACAATGCATGGCTCTTGTTTTTATTGCCATCCTTCCCACAGTTCTTAGGGTATTAAGGATATGGTTTTCTGTAGGTAGCAGTAATACTGGGATAGATCCAGTTCTGCGTTAATTCCTAGAGCAGACAGGTGAAAGTAAGCTCTGAAAACCCTACGACATGCTAACTTCAGTACCAGGGGGTGGCACAGCAAATAGAGCACCCAGACATTTAAATAGAGGAAGGTGCAGTGTAATTTGTTAAGCAGCAAGAGTGGAAAGAGACCTCCTTGGCACTACCAATTCCTCCTTGTTTTGGCGGCTGGTATTTACTGGAAGATGGATGAGGAATCTTCTGCTGGTTTGAGTGCCTGAGTGGGTACTGGATGAGGTCTTGGAGCACTAATGGACTATCTCATCCATTTTTGCTGGGACTGTGCTCTGAACAAAGCAACTGCCTTCCTAGATTAAGGAACAGCTTAGGCTTGCATCCTGTGTTGCTGACAAAGGCAGTGGTTGTCAGAGGTGGAGCAGGAGGGTGTTAAGCCTGTTGGTTCTAGCCATGCAAGCTCGGTCCCAGGCATCCCCGAAGGTCCTCCACAGGCTAAAGGCAGAACCGTGCCGACACACCACCACTCCTCCACCCCTTCAAGCTGAGGCAGATAAGTTTTATGACGTAGAGAGCAACTTCCACATTGTTTTGTGGTCAGTGAAGTTTAAATGACACATTTCATGCTTCAATACCTTTTGTGGTTTAGCTTTTTTCACTACTGAAAAAATTTAAGTACCTTTATTATGTGCAGAATTTCACCTTTAGACAAATCACTCCTCAGTCTCTTGCCCAGAGACAGGTGGAATCTCATATTAGATGTTTAATGAGTCCATCAAGTTATAAATAGGTTCACTCTACATTCCCAGTCCAGGACTTTGTTGACTGCAGCAACTTGAGTAGTTTGGTCCGATTGATAGTTGTTGATTAGTTCTTGGTGGTTTTTGCTTTTAGGACATAGCTAATAACACATCATAACCTTACACTGAGTTTTTTTCCAAATCCCATGTGATGTTTTTCCACAAGGCAGCTATCCATATAGGTCCCCTTCATCTCTGCCAGTTCCTGTTTCCACTGTGTAAGCCAGTCCCAGAGGGCTCGGGCCACCATCCAAGAGTCAGTACACACATAAAATCTGTCCTGTTTCCTCTGTAATGCTGCATCAATGGCCAGTCTTATGGCTTGGACTTCTACATATTGACTTAGCTGTCCTTTACCTTCATCAGTTTCTACAACCTCTTGATCAGGATTCCAAATGACAGCTTTCCATCTTTGCCAATGGCCAACAATTACGCAAGAGCCATTAGTGAACAAGGTATATTACTAATTTTTTGAATCCTTGTCATATTCCAGGGCTTCTAGAGCATATGGTAATACCTTGGGCAATACCCCAAAAGTCATGATGTTTGGAGCAATTCATCAACTCCTCCAGCAGGCCCGAGCGTCACTGTTTCCTCTCTTATCAGTCCATTTATTCCACGTCACGCTTGTTAAAGTCAAAAGCATTTATCCTTTCAGCAAACAGTGAAGTACCAGCAAGTGAAGAGCCAGCAGCATTTCTGATTCCATTGCCACTACTTCAAACACTGCCCAAATTCCTTCACAGATGGCCAATATTTCTTCTTCTGATATGGTGTAGTTGGTATCCTATGGTCAGATCTTATTGTTGCTCAGATTGTCACTCAAATGAGCCAATTATCCTGGTGACTTGGTACAGTGGGTTCATGAGTAGACTGTAACCAGGGATGTGCATTTGCCAAAATCTCACCATTCCAAGAAAAACTTGTTTCCTTTTTATTGATCAGTGGTGCCACTGCTGTGATGCTATAAATCACATCAGTAGGAATGCAACAGCACTCATCTTGCCATTTGACAAGAAACTATTTCTTGCACAGGTCTTTTCACCCTATCTCTTTGGAGTGCAAATCTTGTATTTAGTAAAATTCCAATTATCCCTTTGCTTATGTTACACACCTCACAGGCAGTGCTTCCCTATACTACAGTATCATCAATATAGTTAAGTGTTATGGGACACTGCCCTCTTCCAAAATCTTTTGTACAAGTCCAAAGCAGATGGGCTATGCTTCCATCCTTGTAGCATTCTGTTCTTCTCTCCAGGTAAAGAATGCTGTGGTTTACGCTCAGGGGCCAAGGAAATGGAAAAAAATGCATTAGTTGTGTCAACGGTCACATACCGGGTAGCGCTCTTTGCTTTGGGTTCCTACTGTAGTTCTAGTATACCTGGCACTGCAGTGTTCAAGGGTGATCTTACTTCATTCAAGTATCAATTACCTCTGATTAATTTCCAACCCCCACTGGATTTTCACACGAGCCTGATGGGACTGTCAAACAGTGAATGGGTTTGAGCAATTACCCCTCAACTTTCCAGTCCTTTGATACGACCATGTACAGGGCTGAGTAAATCTGTTGGTTCAACAATGTCACCAGTGCACAGACTTCTCCATTGTACTCCGAGAATTATAAAAAAGCGCTAAGGTGGAATTGCTAAAAAAGGTTATGATAACCTTTACAAAGCTCATATATCCCTCTTTTAATATAAGCAACTTGCTTCATTTAATGGATTTAAGCCTCACTTCCTCTAGATTTATGGCCTTCAGTCCTGCCTCACTTCAGTACTTAAATTCCCCTGTGCCCCATATGATCTAATGCCAAAATTTCTTCCGTCCCACTTCCAGCTTCCGTCCACGATCAAACAGACTCAGCTAACTTTCATGTTCCTGAACTAACTACCACACAGCAATTCCCAAAGGCTCCTCATGCAACCAGTACAAATCCTTCCAGTGCCACTTGGCCTCAGTTTTCCTTTTCTGCCTTCTTCAATATCTGTCGTCAACATCTCTGGCTTCTTGTCCCATTCCCTACCTGTCTACCCTCAGTTCTACCCGAGTACCCAGGTCTCCTTCAGATGCCTTTCCTGTTTATTGCTCTGAACTCCAGCTTCCAGCCTCCCTGGTGAGTCCCTGCCTTCCCATCCTGCTCCAACCTGCAGGCTGACAGCCCTTTGTCTTCTACTCCTTTCACTGGCTCCTAGTCCCTGCTTTCCTATACAGTTCCACCTTCCCAATCAATCTTCAACTTCCTGTCCTACCTCCATGGGCAAATAGTACCAACTTCTTTAACTTCTGAGATCCCACTCTCAGGCCCTGCAATTACCCAACCACATCTCCCATCCTGAACCATTCCATTTTAGTCGCTCTGCTTTGTCAGCCTTCAGCAGTTTTTTTTTATTATCTCCCCTTCCACTCCCAGTAACACCAGACTCCTCTTCTGAGTTCTTTGCAGGTTTATTTCCATTCTGTAATTAAGCAACTCTCTTCAAGCTACACAGTAGAGTATTTTCTCATAAAATGCTTTTCAGAAACCCAAAGTCTGACTTCAAAACACTACACAACACAAAAACAGTATTTCTACACTTTCTCCAGAATTGCACATGCAACATCCAACAAACTAGACTGTAAAACTTCTAATACCCTTTTATTCCCCCCAGGTACTGTTCTATCACATCAACAAATGAAAACAGATGAGTTGAGAGCTTACTATGTGTCAGAGGATTCAAAATACATATACATTCTTCTCCATGCTAAGTAAGTTAACTGTCTTGGGGTCAAATCCAATCCTCTGAAGAGTGAAAAATTATGTTTGCACTTCTACTCAGTTCAGGTTGCATGCTATATGATTACCCAACTTTTAAAATGTTTTTGTCTATTTAAACCTTAAGTTCAAACCTTTCCAGTTTTTTCTTTATATGCAATATGTGCATATAACAACAGTGACTCAATGTTTTTAGGACCTTCATAAGCCAACAAAACTCTGATAATAAATTCTAATAGTAACACATTAACTGTATCAAACTACACCAGCCAATACCTAGTAACTTGCAAATAACTGCACACCAACACCAGTTCTACTGAGGCTATTTCCAGCACACACATTCCATGGATTTGTTTTACATGTAGAGATCATGCATACATAACCTGATTGTATTGAAGTACGTGTGTTTCAGCAAGCAATAGATAAACAGTATGCAGAATGAAAAAAATCAATTCCTAATGTTTGCTGCTTTGTTTATGTCAACTGTAAGTCTTCAAGGCTGACACTACTTTACTGCATGTTTTCTGTAGTACCTCACATAACAGGGCATCAAACAAATTAAAATGCACCTAAACATGCTTCAGTAACAGGAAAAGACATTTGTAACTAGGCTTAAAAATATTACCTGACCACTGCTGCTGGGGTATCTCACACCAATATTTCCTTACTGAGAGGATATCTTTTAGGAGTATACTACTACAGTCAGATCCATAAGCAGCACAACTTATTGGCTCTCTTATAATTTCCATGACGTAAATCAGAAGTTCCTGACATTTCAGTCTGGGTCCTCCTACATGAAGAAACAATGTGAGACTGTAATTAACCCAAATTCCAAATAAATCTGGAATTGACTGTATATGTTTACTTAAAAATAAAAAAACCCACTGCAGTTCAGAAACAGTTATATTAGGAGTCATCTTCAGACTAACTTGTGAGAGAGGATACATCAGTTATATATACATTGAATAATTAGAAAACAGCTCTGTTAGCATCAACAAGGACATCAAAGGAGAAAGAGAACAAAGAACTGATTCATAAGAAGATATTTAAATTGTAAACACCTGGAAGAGTGCAAGATGAACCCTACCCTGGCAACTTACTTCAGAGTAAAAATTTAAAGTTGAAAGCAAAGCACCAAAACAAAGCAGTAATTCTGTAAGAATATATATAACTGACTTTTATTAGCACATCTGATGAAATATTTGACCAAGCTTCCAACTTCTTGCATCTTTTTCTGTCTGGTAGTTTGGGTTGAAGCAGATGCATTTGGTTTTGTCAGTTGCAGGTTTTTCATTTCTTTCTGGAAACATTTCTGCAAGACACTTCAAAAATAAAAGAGATATTAATGAAGGATCTGCATGTTTATGTCTAAATAAAATACGTAAATGTTGTTTCAGCCTAGAATGTCAATGCTTGTTCCTCTCACAATTTTAATTATCAAAGACTAAATCCAACCAAAATATATTACAGTCTAAGCATGATGGAAATAATCTATAAAAGGAGCTGCTAGTTTTAAAGATTATCCAGAAGCAACTTGAATAGGAACCAAACTTTCCTTTAAACTTTGCATAACGCTAAGCATACCATTTACAATTAGGTAAAAAAACAGTGCTAAGTCTTTTTATTTATGCTGCAACATTATACAACAAAATATGAGGAGGATTCTTCATTGTTTTTATTGGGGAAAACCTTCAAGTATTACTTCTCCATCATTTAAAATTAACATATAGATTAGATTTTAGATCTAAGAATAGATTAAACTTGTCCCTGGCTTTATCACAGCCAATTACTGTAGATTTTCGATTAGGCCTACTATTTGCATGCAGTTTAGAGTCTATTTTTGTGCTCCTTCTGTGTATTTCTACTATAACATTGGCCATCTCAAGAGCAACAAAAAAAAGAATTGATGAAATTCTTCTTATGATATTTTTGGTACAGCTCTGAAACAAAAACTATTCCAATGCTGTCTGATTAAAAAACGTAATGGAAAGCTGACCAGACACCAGCCTATGAAAACCAATACTTCAGATGCACTTTTAGCACGAAATTTAGCACTGGTCCCAGCTGCTCTAAGAACTTACCACACTAACGCTCAGTCCAATCTTGCAGCACACCTGAAGCAGATTGTATCAAAGATGGGCCCCTGCAAACCTCAGCGCAGCTTCTTTAATTTACATGCCACAGTCCTAGTTCTACTGTGCCTTGAAGAACTCAGTAACACAAAGGATTCTAATTAACTACCTATAAGCTACATATGAACTATACGTTGAAAATCAGATGCAAAAGATAATTTTCAATAAAATAAAGTAACTATTATTTTTGCATGGAAAAACGACCACCCAATTAACGATCAGTTTCCTGGCAGTTAAGTTTTCCGTATGTGGTAAGTGTTGCATTTTTGACTATTTTAAATCTACTTCCTTTAGAGACTAACATAAGTCATTTCTTGTTTACAAGCTGACAAGAAGTCTAAATCAATCTGAAGAAAGATAAGCACTAAAATAGGTCCAGTAAACAAAAGAATGATATTTTGTGTAAGAAAATCGCAATCATTCACAAAGCATCAAAAAAGAAACTACCTAAATAGAGCATCCCAGTTGAGTTGTTTCCCTTGTTTAGAATCAGAATTCCGGTCCAGCTGGAGAAGTGTTTCAGAATCACGGAGAAGTCGCTTGAAGTTTTCAATTTCCTTCTGAAAATGTATTTCAAGAAAAAGAATTATTAGTGACTCCCTCCATCGCTAACGGAGGCACACACAAACCAAAAGAACACGTTACCCTTCGCTCCACAGCCTTCTCATTTTCAAGGCGACGACAACAAATGAGCAGATCATGTATTGCAAGACTCATGGTTCAGTTTAACAAGAGAGTCATTTGTATCTGCTAACAGAAGAAAAGGATAAGCCAGTAATTATTTTATTTAACACAGAGCCACGTCAACCAGTCCAAAAATTGGGAATGCAATGTATTGAAAACCCAGTATCAAAGACAACCAGTGTTATTTCACTGAAACACTCATTTGTCTCTGGGTTAGTCTTACTGGAAATAAGACTGAAGCGAAGTGTCATGTCACAAACGTCATATATTCCCACAGGCAACAGCCGTAAAGAGTAACAGCAGAGACCTCCTCCACATGACTCTGACTCCCTTTTTATCAGTGACAAGAGTTGGTCAGATAAGCAAGATTAAGATTAAAATGAGCTGAAGTACACAGCATTAATTCCAGTAGCTACCTGCTATCAGTAGCCGTCTTAATCTGGTGCTGCCAGGAGGAGGTAGCACTTTTTAAAACTCTCTTCCCCTCTCACATCCTACCTTTTCACAGGTATGTATTGACATGTCAAAGGATGCCCAAGTACCAATCATAAGAGGAAACAACTCTTTCCTCCCTTCCACTTAAAATTATGCTTAAATCTCCTTCAATGGAGGTTAGAATTAGCTAGATCTTTCATTTCTGGTTTACATAAAGTTCTGCTGAAGCAGATTCACCACAATGACATCGTGTACAACCTCCACGCTTCTCCTTTTTACCCCTGTAAAAGCGGCCACTGTCTGAAAAAGACAGCTAAGTTGGAAGTAACTCAAGGCTGAGGCTGCAATAGGGAATTGAGACCGGATGTTCATAACGCAGGGCACTGCGTCTTCAGCACTTGAGAATCTAAAAATATCCACTTAAACAAGTAAAACTTTAAATATCTAGAGCATTTTTATTTTGTCCAGCTTCAATCACGATAAGGCTGGGATGAGGTACAATCAGAGAGACGGTGACCCATCAGGTGCGTATGGAAAGGAAAACGTGGTACGCGCAGAACTGAGATTTAAAAGAGAAACTGCTCCTCCACTAACTTTGGCAGAACAGGAAACAGAAAGGAAGACGCAGCTTTTTGAACGCTGAGGGCTTCCAAAATGCTGCCGGGCTGAGGAAAGGTTGAGCGAGACCGGAGGCAAGGCGGGCTGTGGGTTGTAGGGACCGGCTCTCGAGGGGGCACCAGCCCGTCCCCCCGTTTGTACTTCGCGGCCTGTCAACTGCCGGAAAAACTGCAAAGAATTCCTAAGGGTGAGTCCTCTTACTAGTTTTCTCCAACTACCGCGCTATGACCACCTCCACTCCGCGTAAAAATTGCACAGGGCAAGGAAGGAACACACACAAGAGAAAAAACCAAAACAAAACCAAGTAATAGATCAGTCACGGAGCGCTGTCTCCTCATCAGCCGCAGAGAGGCCCAAGCACCGCCGTGCCGGATAATGACAACGAACGGCCGCCCCCACAGCCCGCCCGGCC